>PVKS010010577.1:0-59644 GCA_004027875.1 Aplodontia rufa | reverse complement strand
AATAAATTTATTATATATATTTTATTTATATGAAATATAAATAAATACCAAATATCTGTAATGTTTTACATGTTTTAATCTTCTTTTTAAATATACAAATCATACAATTAATTTTTCCTTTTTAAAGCTGTTAAAATCATTAATACATTTAATTCACACTGTTATTGCCAAAAAGAAATCAATAGCTATAAAAAATCTTTGAACAAAATTGTGTTAATTGAAAAATCAGAAAAATTCCTGTGAACATTACCTTATGAAATAATTGTTTGCTAGGATAAAAATTTCCTTTGTTTCTTTGATGATATACTCCCTAAAACCCTCTGTTTTTATTTGGTGGGAATATATTCCTTTTATCTATTGAAAGTATCTCATCTTGATTCTTTGCAATGAATTGCATGACTTGAAAGAAAGAATGTGGAAATTATTATTAATCACATTTATTTCTATTTTTAACTTCAGAGACTATCCTATTTTTGAAATCCTGGGAATTACTATTGTTTTTCAAAATTTTCCATTGAATCTCACTGTAAAGAAAACAAGCTCATACAAACTCAAAATTCAGAGGTTTTAATTTGTAAAGGAAGGCAAGTAAAGGGCCATATGTAGTCATCAATACTTTAAAAACTGACTGTTTTTCAGTATTATGACATATATACAATTTTTATCATAGCCATATTGTTACAAATTTTCTTATTCATCTTCAGGATATAATTTTAATTCTAGAATATTATATATTCTTATGGTAGAGAACCTGAAAAAAAATTAAAGAAATAGAAGTTACCCAAAGTTAGGCTCTATACTACCCTATATGCTCCCTTACAGCCATACTATTGTGTTGTGTAACATTTTAAAATAAAATTAGCATGAAAATATTTACCACACTTAACAGGAAGACAAATGCTGATATCATACATTCAAGCATTGTGCCTTGAGTCACAACATTCACAAGAGTTTTGTTGATCTTAATGAGATATTAAAGATCAAATCTAATTCTTCATGAAATTCCTAAATAATACCTATTTGTCAGACAACGTATATGAATAAATGGTCATTGTATATTAATTGAATGAATACATTTTAAACATTTAACAGCTTATAATAATTAATTATATTTTTGTTATTTATTTTTATTCATTTGACATAGTCTTACATATCGGAGGGAATTGTTATTACATGTTCATGCATAGATGGATATTGACAAAGTAAATTAAGGCTGATCCTAATCCAGGATCTCCCCACTTTGACCACTCGCTGCTCCCATGTCTCCTCTGCTTTACTCACATGTTATAGACAGAAATAAGCATATACATGTGTATTTAGTTTTGAATTTTCTGATCCTCTCTGCCCAGCTATGTACAGTTGGGCTTCTCATGGAAGTTGAGGGTTCCCAGCTGCATTGATAACTCCCCTAATCCCTCCCTAAAGCTGCATTAATATCCATTTTAATCCCTCCCTCCCTTCCCTACACCCCTCCTTCATCCACCCAGCTTCATAGTCATAGCTAATTATTATAAATATTATACTTTTACAAAATAAACCTTCATCTTACTGATGAATCATTAGTTCACATGCCATTTTTATCTTCTTAGATTATGTAAGCATAAAATTAAATAATTTATAATTTTAAATAATAAACTTGCATCTGGCTTTTTCTTGATCCAATTTCATATATAACTTGCTAGATGTTCAGGGCAGAAGATTGGACTGCATGGGTTTATGCTGGGCCTCTGAAGACAGATGGTTGATCCTTCCCATTCCCAACTTTTACCATGGACTCTCTGGGTGAGCCTCAGATAATAATCAAGTACTTGCTAGGCAATAATTACAAAGGCTACAGTAATAATTTTCATGTCCTATTTTTAATTGCAAAACTTATAACAGTCCAACTATAAATAAAGTAATTCTAAAGGCCATCATTTTGGGAAACTTACTGGATAATGAGGATTATTCCAACAGCATTGTTTGTTAGCTTGCTCAATCTTCAAGAAAACCCTGACAGGAGGCACTGTTTTATGCATATATTTTATGATAAAACTCTGCAGCACAGTAACTTGCTAAGGTCCACTCAGTGAGTCCATGGCAGAATTTGAGCATGGGGAGGAGGATCACCATCTCCAGTCAGAAGCCAAGCATAATCCCATGTGATCCAACTTTCTTAGTACCACGGTTAACTGACAGCTGTAACAGCTAGTAATAATCAATATTGTATTAAGATCATAATTGGAGGCAGTGAGAGAGAATATGAATCTTTCATATTTTTTTCTTCTGGCCTTTGTTTCTCTGAAACTTAGTTGTGCTGGGGTTTGAACCCGGGTCCTTGCACATGTCAAGCAAGTGCTCCAACCACTGAGCGACAGCTCCAGCCCCGAGATCAAAATTCTTAATGCCTAATTTTTAAATCCCTTTTTTATTTTTAAATGTATAATGGACTTTAATTTTTATTGAATCAGTTTTAGGCAGGATTAGAACCATATAAATGTCCATATTTCTCATAACAAATATATTTTATTATTAATTTCCCTATCATAGAAAAAAATTTACTTGTAAGACAAAAATGCATTTAGAAATATGCTTAATACATATTTAGAAATATGCTTAATACATGAATTCTTTCTGTATTTATTAATGGTATGAGCTCTTTTATTAATTGCATTCGTGATGTGATTTTATGTAGATTAATTTTATTCCTACTTTCTTTGGGATTAATCTTTATTACATCCTTTACATTCTCACAATAACTTATTTGGTTGTATAGCTCTATTCTGTTAGTATATTCATTCTATTGCTATCTCTAGAAATATGAAATGTATTTACAATTTTTTATTTCCAATCTGATCAGCATTTATCTCTGGACCAATTTAAGCCAGGGGGAGAGTGAATTGCACACGAGTCCTTCCTTTTCCCCTTTACTTCGTAATATCTAAAGCCTATTTATAAAACATAAAAAAGTGAGGAAATCCTGCATTTAAAGATATACCTTCTTGGGGGCTGGAGTGGTGGCTTGCAGTTACAGCGCTTGCCTGGCATGCACAAGGATGCAGGTTCAAATCCCAGCACCACGTACACTATGAAGTGTTGGAATAATTAAACCCACATGAAAAACTAAATAAAACTGATTCTTTCTCTCTCCCTTCCCCCTCTCTCTTTCTCCCTTTCTCTCTCTATCTCTCTCTCTAAAATAAAAAAAAGATATACCTTGTTTTTTATTTCATAGCCCATTTATCAATTGTCTTGTTTGTGGTTTGGGTATTAAGTTTTTCGAGTTCTTTTTGTATTCTGTCAGAAGTGTAGCAGGCTGTGATTTTCTCCCATTCTGTAAGTTCTCTTCTGATGCTCTGGGCTAATTCCTTAGCTGTGCAGAAGCTTCTTAGTTTAATGGCAACCCGTTCATTGATTCTTGGCTTTAATTCTTACGTTTTGGGAATCTTATTAAGGAAGTCAGTGCCTACTCCAATATGGTGGAGTGTTGGTCCTAATTTTTCTTCTAACAGTTGTAATGTTGCTGGTTGAATTCCTAATTCTTTGATCCAATCAATTTTTGTGCAGGATGAAAGATAAGGATCTGATTTCGATTTTCTGTATATGATGGTCCAGTTTGTCCAGCACCATTTATTGAACAGGCTATCTCTCCTCCAAGTTATCTTTTAGCCTCCTATGTCAAATATCAGATGGTTAAATATTTGTGGATTTTTTTCTCTGTATCTTCTATTCTATTGCATTGGTCTTCAACCTATCTTGATACTAATACCACAAAGCCAAACAATACTCTTGCAGGCATTTAAAACTTGAAAATTCAAAAAGTAGCATACATATATGTGGACATTTGTATATGTAATAGGGGGAATTACAGTGGAGAAAAGAGAGTGGGGAGTGTGTGAAAAGGAGGACACCCTGGATAAAGATCAGTTTCAAATTACATTGTATTTATGTATGCATATATGTGGCAACAAATCCCATAAACATGGACAAATATGTAAAACTAATAAAACAGAGTAGAAGCAAAAATAATAACGATATATTTTTTATTTAGAGAAATGATTTAAATTGGTAAGTAAAGTTTTATTGCTTAATTTTATTTTCTATTGCCAATGTAAATTTATTTAAGCTATATTTTCTAGCTACACCAAGCTATGGTATAAAATTAATATCTGTATTTTTAAATTTGTGAGTCTGCATATTCTAGACCTAATTATAATGACTTCTTTTTGGTTTGGGATAGAAAAAGCTCTTTTACATCAATTATCAGCAAATAATGACAGTTTGCTTCGTTTTTTGCACTTATTGTAACTATTAGTTCTTGTTATTTGCTTAACTCTAGTGGTTAAAATATTTACTACTACTGCTGAATTATTTGTAAAAGCAAAAACCTATCATAATCTTCATGATTTAAAAGAATGTAGTCACACATCTCTATGAAATATGTTTTTTGTTTAATATCTCCTGTTCTGTAAATGACCTCTTTCTAAGTCTTATAAATGAATAATATATATTCTTTTTTTTGCATCTATTAATCTATTCATGTAGATTTCACTTTATTATTTTAATGAGATAGGCTGTTTTAAAATATTATCTATTCAGCAAGCCATAAATTCCCACATTAGGTAAATCTTGATTAGGCTATTTTTTCGTTTTGCTTAGATTTGCTTTGGTTTTTATTCCAGGAATTTTGTACCTAGTTTATCATTGTGATTCATTTGCAATTTCACTTTTGATTCTTAAATCTAATTTTAGCATCTATTTAAATCCAATCTCATAAAATTCACAGATAATCTGTGAATTTTACTCCCTGCAATAGTTTGTAAAATTAGTAAATAAGTGTGATATAAATTCCTAGAACAACTAACCTATTGGAATTTCGTGTTTTTAGAGGAACATTTTTAATAAATGCTGTGTCATTTTCATTAGTTCTATTTCTTCTTGAGATGGCTAAGGAATTTTATTTTGCCAAGGGAGGAAAAGATCCATTACATCTAAACTCTCAAATTTATATTTTTCTAATTTTTAATTTTTAAAATTTTTAACTGATGCATAAAAATTGTACACATTTATGAGTTACTAAGCAATATTTTGGTACATGTACAGAATGTGTACTAACCAAATCAGGATAAATACATCTATCTCTTCAAACATTCATCATTATATTACAGCAAAAATATTCAAAAATCCCTTCTAGTATTTGAAATGTACAGTACATTATTATTTTTATAGTCATGCTAGTATGAAATAGAATGTCACACCTATTTCACTTCTATAATTTAACATTGTACCTCTTTTCACCATACTTCTCCCCCCTGGATTCTCCCCATCCTCTGGTAACTACCATTCTACTCTCAATTTCTATGAGATTAACTTTTTGCATATTCCACATATGAGTAAGCTAATATGGGTCTTGTTTTTCTGTGCCTTTCTTATTTCATTTGACATAATCACCTCCTGTTCCAACCACGTTGAAGGAAATAAGATCTCATCTTTTCGTGGCTGAATGGTATTCCAGTATGTAGGTGTACCACATTTCCTTCATTAGTTGATAGACACTTAACTTGTTTCTATTTCTCGGCCATTATAAATAGTGCAAGAGTGAGCAGTAGGTTGGAGTTATCACTTCAACAAAATCAATTCCATTATTGTGGGGTTTTTTGTTTATTTTTTGTTTATTTGTTTGTATTTTTTTTTGTATTGGTGCATCATAGTCCTGTACAGTGAAGGAATTCATTATTATACGTTTATACATACTTAGGACATGGTCATGTAACTTGAATTTGTTCCTTACCCAGGATCTGTCCCACTCCCACTCATTCCTGATCTCACATCTCCACTGCATTCCTCCTAATTACAGCTATAAAAATATATATACATATATATTTTTTTTACTTTTCCAGCCTTCTATGCCTACTTGATTATTATTTAGCTTCTCAAGAGAGTAGAGTACACCATACATGTCATTCCCTTTGAATATACACCCAAGAGTGAAATTACTGGATCATATGGTAATTTACTTTTCATTTTGTAAGAAACCCCCTTACTGTTTTACACATAGCTATACTAATGTACATTTCCACCAACAGTGTGTAAGTGTACCCCCTTCTCCACATTTTCACCAGCACTTTTTGTCTTGTGTCCTTTTGATAATGACCATTATCTGGAAGTAATAATACCTCATTGCGGTTTTGCTTTACATTTTCCTGAAGATCACTAATGTTGAACCTTTTTTTCATATACTTATCAATCATTTTATAGGTCTACCTTTGAAAATTGTTTACACTCAGTATACATGTAGACTCTTAAACTTGTATAGCATTCCCCTTTTTTATTACTTCTGCAATTTGTAACATTTTCCTTTTGCTGTTTTCATTGATAAATCTCATAGTCATCTCTTTTATTAGTTGTTTCAGAAAATGAACCTTCAGCTTTGTGTATTCATTTTATAGTATGTCAGTTTTTAAACTCATTAGTCCTCTTTGTTTATTATTTCATTTTGTTTTCTTTTATTATGTCTTTAATTCTTCATCTCACTTTTCAGATTAAATGCTTAGCTCAATAATTTTCAATCATTCTTCTTTAACTGTATAAATATGTAAGGTTATGTTTTCTATGTAAATTCCATTTTAAGACCATCGCATATATTTGAAATGTGATATTTAGCACACAGTTGACTTTTTAGTATCCTCTAATGTCAAATATATTTCCTAAACTATGATTTATTTAGGTGTGTGTATTCATTTCAATATTCTAAAACATAAATGCTTTCTTATGGTTTATTTATTGCTGATTTCTAAATATCTGCTCTCTACTCAGAAAACATGAAATTTTTAAAAATTAGCTTAACAACTTTGAATGTGATCAAATTTAATGAAAATTTCTATGTGTGTTTAAAACAGATGAGAATTCTACAAATTTTGGCTGCAGTGTTCTTTAGTGGCTATTATAAATTGAAACAAATTTATTAACAAAGAAAAATAATATCCTAATTATTAATTAAGTTGCAAGTCTTTATAAATTCCCAAGAAAAATAATCGTAACATGTATAGTCATGAAGTCATAAAAATAAGAATAAATAAATAAATTTATCTTCCCCATGAATCAACATAATTATTCAATCATTATACATAATATACAAGAAACTTTATGATACATTTTATTCATGTTTTTCTATTGAGCTTCTTTCTCTGAATTTTTTATGATTAATTTTGTTCCAAAATAGCAGTGACAACTGACATCTTTAACATACATTAACCACTTCTTAAAATGTGTAGCATTGCCAAACAAATAACTTTTAGCAAATATTGATGCTTTTGTTTTTGAGATTACCACAATATCCTACTTGAAACACAATACCTGCATCCAAAGTGACTGTCATTTATAGGAGTTATATCAAATATTTTAACATGGTCATATGCTTTCTAAGCACATTTGATCACAAAAAATTGATGTATTTGAAATGTATTACACATTATAACCAAATCATGTTAGCTTCATTTCAAGTACATACTGTTATTAAAGAATAAAGGGGAAACTAAAATTAAGTACCAGAACTATCCTGAGAATGATTCTTGCCATTTCAGCTACTGGTGTGCATGGTCATTTATTATGGATATTTGAATTATTAAGAGTTGAATAAATATAGGTTATTTTGATCTTGCTGCTTTTCAGATAGATTATGATTGATAGGGCAGAAAGCTATAGTCAGAGAGTTCAAAGGAATACTAGATCATTGCATGTCAATTTGTCAAATTTCAAGAAGATCCACATCTCATGTTCATTTCCATATGAGCTAATTCTTGACATTATCACCAAATTTATAAGTGAAATCAACCTAAAAAACAATTTGGATTTATTTCAACAATAAGAATAACTCATTCTGGCAATTAATACTTAATTCCTAAGTATTTTATTATGTATTATGTGTGCAAGACACTTTCAGAAGGAAAGTACGCAATAGAGAGATAAAGCTCGATTTCAGTAAGCTGGTTTTCAGTTTCATAATGTGGAACAATTATAAATAATAAAACACATTGTCTTGAGTATAAATAATGTTCTTTTAATCATAATATGTATCAAAATAGCCAAGAACTTAACGAAGGGCTAGATAAAGAAAATTTGATATATTTAAAAAGTATTTTTCCTATTTAAAGGAAACTAGTTGATACTATATACTTCATTAAGAGATCCCAAGGCAGGGGATAGACTTGGTGGCACTCATCTGTGGTCCTAGCAACTTGGGAGGCTGAGGCAGGAAGATAGCAAGTTTAAGGTCAACTTCAGCAACTTAGGGACAATCTAACTTAAAACAAAAGTAATTTTTTTAAATATCTGAAAATATACCTCAGTGGTAAAGCACTCCTGGGTTCCAACCTCCAGTTACCAAATTTTTAAAAAGGAGAGATAGAAGTTGTAAAGAGATTGTAGGACTGGCGATATAGCTAAGTGGTATAGTATTTTCCTAGCATGTATGAGGTGCAAATGAGCAAATTCAAAATGCAAAATGAAAGAGAAATTGTAGAGGTTCTTGTTCATTTTATGCTTTTTTATTTAACAAAAATGCATATACACACTTCTTCCTGGGTAGTTGCATTTATATTACCTTTATGCTAATTTAATGTGGTAAACTGTATTTATGATTTGTTCTACTATTCCTAGGTTCCAGAAGTCAGTTTTGCTTATGTCATTCCTTGGGAAATAAAATAGGTGTGACAGTTATTAACAGGTTCCCAGGAATATATCTGCTTTTTATTCATTCTTTTTGGAGATACAGATGGAAAGCAATCCCCCAGTCTGTGTCCTAGATTTAAAACACATGGATCTGGGAGGGAGCAGAGAGAGGACAGGCAGGTGTAAAACAAACAGGCTGACTCACCCATGCTTCCTTTTTAAAAATAGGTGTACTCACTGCAGTTATCGTTTTCCTTTTCTGAATTTGGAAAATGAGTATGTAGAGCATATAACTTGTCTTATTCATAAAATACAGATCAGGAGCTTTTCAACTTATTGGCATCAAATTAATTTATTCTTGGCTTTAATACTTGCACTATGGGAGTCTTGTTAAGGAAGGCAGTGCCAACACCTATGTTGGGTAGTGTTGATCCTACTTTTTCTTCAAGCAATTGTATAGTTTCTGGTTAAATTTCCATATCTTTGAATCGTTTTGATTTGATTCTTGTGCAGGGTGAGAGGTAAGGATCCAACTTCATTTGTCTACATATGACTGACCAGTTTGTCCAGCACCATTCGTAGCACAGGCTGTCCTTCTTCCACACTATTCTTTTGACCCCTTTATCAAATATCACATAGTTAAAGATTTGAGGGCTTATCTCAGTAGCTTCTATTATGTTCCATTCGTCTTCATTTCTGTTATAATACCAATACCATACTGTTTTTGTTACTATATCCCTATAGTATAATTTCAGGTCAGGAATTGTGATACTTCCTGCTTCCTCTTTCTTGGTTAGTAATGTTTTGGCTATTCTGGGCTTTCTGTTTTTCAATTTGAATTTGAGAATTGCTTTTTCTGTATCCATGAAGAATGTCATTGGTATCTTGATAAGGACTGCATTGAATCTTTAAAGGGCTTTCTGCCTAACCAAGAACATGGATTCTTCCATCTACTCAGATCTTCTGAAATTTCTGTTTTTAATGTTCAATAGTTTTGTTGTAGAGATCCATAATATCCTTTGTTAGAATGATGCCCAAGTATTATTTTATTTTATTTTTTTGAGGAAAGTGTGAATGGGACAGACTTCCTGATTTCTTCTTCAGTGGACTTGTTACTGGAATATAGGAAAGTTAATGATTTCTAAGTATTGAACTTATAACCAACCACTTTGTTGAAATTGTTTATAAGCTCTAGAAGTCTTTTGGTCAAGCTTATTGGTCTTCTAGGTATAAGATCATGTCATCAGCAAATAAAGATATCTTGACTTCCTCTTTTTCTATTCAAATTCCTTTGATTTCCTTCTCTTGTCTGATAGCTCTTGCTAGGGTTTCAAGGACTATATTAAATAAGAGTGGTGAAAGTGGATATCCTTTTCTTGTTCCTGAATTGAGAGGAAATGCATTGAGTCTTTCTCCATTAAACATATGTTCGCTATGGGTCTGTCATAAATGGCTGTTACAAAATTAAAGAATTTTCCTTTGATCCTTATCTTCTCTAGAGTTTTGAGCATAAATGAGTGCTGAATTTTATCAAAGGTATTTTCTGCATCAATTGAGATGATTATATGATTTTTTTTTAATTCTGTTTTAGGGATGAATTACATTTATTGATTTGCATATGTTGAACCAGCCCTGTTATCCTGGAATGAAGCCCACTTGATCATGATGTATTATTTTTTTCACATGATGCCATTAAACTAAAAAAACTTCTACACAGCTAAAGAATTAGAAAAGAGTGTGAAGAGAGAACCTACAGAATGGGAGAAAATCTTTTGTCTCCTACACCTCAGACAGAGAGTTAGTAATGAGAATATACAAAGAACTCAAAAAAAGGAACACCCAAACCACAAATAATCCAATTAATAAATGGGCTAGGGAACTAAAAGAAAATTCTTAATGGAGGAAGTCCAATAAGGCAATAAATATATGAGAAATGCTCTATATCCCTAGCAATCAGAGAAATGCAAATTAAAACTTCATTGAGATTCCACCTTACTTCTATCAGAGTGGCAAAAATTGAAGAATATGAACAATGACAGATGCTGGAGGTGTTTTGGTAAGAGAGGAACACTCACACTGTTGGTAGGACTGCAAGCTTGTACAGTCACTCTGGAAAACAGTGTGGAGACTCCTCAAAAAACTAGGGCTGGAATGACATTATGACCCAGCTATCCCACTCCTGGGTAGTTTCTCAAAAAAGCTAGAACCGGCACACTACAGAGACACAGCTGTATCTATATTTATAGCAGCTCAATTTGTAATAGCTAAACTATGGAACCCCTAGATACTCCTCGCTTGATGATAGGATTCTAAAACTGTGGAATATACATACAATGGAGTTCTACTGTGCTATTAGAGATGATCAACTAACATGAGGGGAAAGTAGGGGGAAACATGGGAATCGGGGGAACCAAAGTTGGGAGATCATGGACTAGCATCAGCTTTCGCTTGCTCTGTTATTATGCATGTGTTCACGACTGTGTGGCAATGATTCCCTCCCAAATGCAAGACTTTGTTGAACAAACAAACAAAAAAATATATCAGATCAGGAGAATTAGCATCCTAACCCACTGAAAGGATCGTGTTGAGTCCCTGGATGTTAAACCTGGTTCCTTGTGGATGAAATGCTCATGTTAACTGTCTGGAAATGAAGTGAGTATATTTTATACACACAAAGATAAGTGAATATATATAATGGTTTGAATATTTTTTCCATTTTTATTGCCTTTATTTTATTTTTTATTAAAGAGTTGATTTATTCTGCAATCATAAATGCACATAAAGTAACAATAGGAAAAACATTTGTTCTATTTTTAAAGAGAGAGGAAAAGTGTGAGAGAGAGAGAATCAATTTTTATTTAGTTTTTCACGTGACTTACATTGCTCTGACACTTAGTTCTGTACGTGATGCTGGGGATTGAACCCGTGTACTCATGCACAGTGGGCAAATGCTGTAACCGCTGAGCCACTACTCCATCCCTACACATTTGTTCTTAAACCAAAATTACCCATCACCCACACCCCAATCTCTTGATTCTTCTATATTTCACCTTCACAAACAATATAAATGTTTAGATTGTGAATTTTTCAGAATTAAATGATTGCAGAAGTATTATTTGGATTCTCAGGGGGGCAAAAAGTATGCTACATTGTTAACTGTCTCCTTAGATCCCTCCCTATCTTCCCTCCCTGTCCCCTCTAATCTGCCTCTGCCTTTCTTCCTCCCTCCCGTACATATCTATAGTTCCCCTAAATTATGTGTTGTTACACTTTTGGTGAGTCTAGTACAAGAGCTTGACTACTTTTCACCCAAGCCTGGGTTTTGATCTTGCCTCCATAAACGAAAGAAAACATTTGACCCTTGAATCTCTGGGTTTGGCTAACTTTTCTCAGCATTTCTTCCATTGCCAATTTACCTTCAAATGCTGCAATTCCATTGTTTCCAGTTGCTGAGTAGAACTCCACAGTGTATGTATGTATATATATAACAGTTTTTGGATCCATTCATCCAGTGAGGGGGCATCAGGGTTGGTTCCATAATTTAGCTATTATAAATTCAGCTGCTATGAACATAGATTTTGCTGTGTCCACATAATGTGCTTATTCTAACTCCTCTGGAAAAATACCCAGAAGAAGAACAGCTGGATCATATGGTGGGTCCATCCCTAATGATTTGAGAATTCTCCAAACTGCTTTCCAGTGGAGCTCTACCAGTCTGCAGTTCTACCAATAGTGTGCTAGTGTTCCTATCTTCCCACAGCCCTTCTACCATCTGTTATTGTTTATATTCTTCATCTTTGCCAGTCTGACTGGAATGAGGTTTAATATTAATATAGTTTTGATTTGCATTTTTCTGATTACTAGTGATTTTGAACACTTTCTCATGTATTCATTGCCTTGCATGATTTTCTCTGTTGAGAAGCTTCTGTTTAGCTCTCTGGCCCATTTAATGACTGGATTTTTGTGGTTTTGATGTTAAGTTTTTTGATATTAAGTTTTCTGTAAATTTTTAACATTAGGCCCTGGTTGGAAGAACCACAGGCCACAATTATCTCCCATTGTGTAGGACCTTTCTTGACAGTTTTGGTCAATTCCTTGGCTGAGCAAAAATTTTTTAAGTTAATGGCATCCCATTCTTCATTTTAATTCTTTCTCTGTGGAAGGCTTGCTGAGGAAGTCATTGCCTACTCCCATATGCTGGAATGTTGCTCCTAATTTTTCTACTGCCAGTTGTATGGTGTAGCTGGTTTAATTGCTAGTTTCATGATCGATTTTAATGTGATTTTAATGCAAGGTAAGATAAGGATCTAATTTGAACTTTCTGCAAGTGGCTGTCCAGTTTGTCCAGTATCATTGTTTGAATAGGGTGTCATTCCTCCATGTTATATTTCAAGCACCTATGGAAAATATCACGTTTAAAGATCTGTGGGTTTGCTCCAGAGTATACTATTTTATTTCATTGCTCTTCATTTCTATTTTGATACCAGTACCATGCTGTTATTTTTACTACAGCTCAAGTATAAGTTTAAATCTTGAATTGCAAAGCCACTATTTTCATCTTTCTTGCTTTGTAATGTTTTGATTATTCTGGGTTTCTTTTTGTTCCAAATCAATTTGAGAATTGCTTTTTCTATATCTGTAAAGAATGACATTAGAATCTTGATGAGGACTGCTTTTTTTAGTTTCTATAACACTTTTGGCAGAATGGACATTTTAATTATATTAATTCTCCCTAACCAAGAGCATGGAACATCTTTCCATCTTCTCATGACTTTTGATTGTAGTGGTTTTTCATTCCATTGTTAGATTAATTCCCATGTATTTTATTCTTTCTGAGGATATTGTGAATGAGACCAATTTCCTGATTTTTTCTTTTGTCCTATAGAAAAGCTCTTGATTTATGGGTGTTGATCTTGTAGCCTGCCACTTTGCCAAATCTGTTTATAAGCCCAAGCAGGTTTCTGGTGGAGTTTTTTGAATCTTTCAGTTATACTGTCATGTTGTCAGCAAAAAGGGATAGTTTGACTTCTTCAGTTCCTATTCTTATCACATTGATTTCCTTCTCTTGCCTGATTGTTCCATCTAGGTTTTGGGGGATAAAAGTGGTGAGATCAGACAGCCTTGTCTTGTTCCGGAGTTTAACAGAAATGTTTTCAGTTTTTCTCCTTTACTATTACACTAGTGGTGGGTTTGACATATATGGACTTTACATAGTTAAGATAAGTTCTTTTGATCCCTATTTTCTCTGGAGTGTTGAACATAAATGGGTCATGGATTTTATGGAAGATCTCTTCTGTACCAATTGAGATGTATCATAGGGTTTTTCTCCTTAGTTTCTGTTTAAGTGATGAATCACATTTATTGATTTATGTATGTTGAACTAGCCTTGCATCTCTGGAATAAAGCCTTGATCATGGTGAATTATTTTGTTGATGTGTTTTTGAATGTGATTTCCTAGAACCTTATTAAGGATTTTTCATTGATGTTCATCAAGTATATTGTTTGTATTTTCTTTCTTTCTTTTTTATTTTTATTTTTTGATGTGTCTTTGTTGAGTTTTGGTATCAGAGTTATGGTTGCCTCATAAAAAGTGTTTGGTAGATTTCCCTCCTTTTCAAATTCTTGGAATACCTTAACAAGGATAGGTATTAGCTCTTCCTCATAGGTTTGGTAAAACTCAGTGGGAAACTCACCAGGGTACTGGACTTTTCTTCTTTGGAAGGCTTTTAATTACTATATGGATTTCAGTGACTGTTATCGGGCTGCTTAAAATTTCAACATCTTGCCTCAATTGGGGGATATTGTATGTGTCTAGAAATTTATCTGTGTCTTTCAGATTATCTACTTTCAAGGAGTATCATTTTTCAAAAAAATATTCTGATAGTCCATTGAATTACCTTGGGGTCAGTGGTGATTGCTCCTTTTCATTGGTGATTTTGTTGATTTGCTTCAATTTTTTCCTTCTTTTAATGAGATGGCCTCGGGGGCTGTCAATTTTATTTATGTTTTCAATGTAACAGCTCTTTGTTTCATTGATTCTTATTATTCCTTTGTTGTTGTTGTTGTTCTCAATTTCATTGATTTCAGCTTTGATCTTGATTATTGCCTGCTTTCTGCAAGCTTTGGGATTAGATTTTTTTTCCTTTTGTAGAGATTTGAGGTGGAGTATAAGTGTATTTATTCAAGATCCTGATTTTTATTGTAGGAACTCAGTGCTATAAATTTTCTCCTTAAGAGTGCTTTCATGCTGTCCCAAAGGTTTCAATATGCTGTGTCTTCATTCTCATTCTTTTTCAAGAATTTCTTCTTGAATGTCTTCTTGGATCTATTCTTCATTTAATAGGGTATTTATTCAATCTCCATATGTATGTGTGTCTTCTGTTATAATTTTTGCTGTTAATTGCTAGGGTCATTGTGTCATGTCTTATAGGATACATAGAATACTATCTATTTTTCATATTTGGTGAAATTTCCTTTGAGAAATAGAAGATGATCTATTTTGGAGAAGGATCCATACTCTACTGAGAACAAGTTATATTCAGCCAATTTGAGGTGGAATAGCCCATAGATATCTGTTAAGTCCATTTAATTTATGGAGTTTTTTAGGCTGGAGATGTCTTTATTTGTTTACTTTTGCTTTAATGATCTGTCTGTTGGTGATAGGGGAGTATTAAAGTCCCCAACCATTATTGTGTCCACAAGTGATTTTACGTCATGGAGTAATATGCCCACATAGTTGGCAGTATTGGTGTTTGTGAAATATATATTTACTATGGTAATAATTTCCTATTGTATTGTTCTCCTTACTAGAATGTAGTGGACTTCATTATCTCTCCCGATTAGTTTATGTTTGAAATCCACTTTCCAGATATGTAGATTGCAACTCCAGCTTGCTTACTTGAGCAGTATGCCTGGTAGATATTTTTCCATCCTTTCACATTCAATCTATGGATATCATTGGCTATAAGGTGGGTCTCCTATATGCAGCATATTGTTGGATTTTGTTTTTTCATCCAACCTGCTAATCAGTGTTGGGATAATTATATGATTGTGGTGCATCATCATCATGTTTTATTAGTAAACTCTGTGCTGTCTTGGTTGTCTACTGAAAGCATGTACCATTATTGAATTTCCTCTGTTTGTGGGTTTTGAGGATTGTTTACTTATTCTTCTGTCTGGAGTTTATCCTTGAGGATTCTTTGTAAGGCTGGTTTTCTATTCATGAATGCTGAAAGTTTGATCACATTGTGAAATGTTCTTATTTCCCCTTAGAATTTAAAGCTGAGTTTTGCTAGGTTTAGTATTCTCAGCTGCATGTTGTGATCATTCAGGAATTGAAAGTTCTCCTTCCAGTATCTTCTTGCTTCTATAGTCTGAGCTGAAAAGTCAGCTGTGATCCTTATTGGTTTGTCTTTTAATGTGATTTGGTTTTTCTCTCTTGTATCTTTTAATATCCTTTTCTTGATTTTCCTGTTATATAATTTGAATATGATTCATCTCAGTGAGCTTCTTATTTGATTAGGCCTATTTAATATCCTGTATTCTTGCTGGAAGAGCATATCTGACTTTATTCTAATATGGGAATTTTTTTCTTTAAATATTTCATTGAGAATGTTCTTTATGTCATTCATTTGCATTTGAATTTCTTCTTGTATCCCAATTACACTTAGATTGTTTTTTCTAATTTTGTTCCAGACATTTTGAAAATTCTGCTCATTTTCTGTGAGTTTTCTTTCTTTTTTGTCATCTGTGCACTAAAGCTTGCTCAGCCTATCCTCGTTGTTGAAAGTTTTTTCTTCAAGAGGTGAGGTCCTGTTTTCTATACAAGTTAGCCTATTATTAAATTCTTCCATTGTTCCTCTAATGTGATTGACTGTAGATTTTAACCCCATTTCTTCCTTTTTCATTATGTCTATTTGTTTGATAACAGTTTTTCATCTCTTGAGTCTTCTTAGTCCCTTCATTTAATCATCTTTTAGTTCAATTTTCCTTGTAGTAATCAGATTGTTATTGATTTTTTGTAGGTTTTGATCCCACCCCTGTCCATGGGATCCTTGGTAAGGGAATTGTGCATTTGAAGCAAACCTGTTCTAGTTTGATTCCTCATCTTTGAAAGTCTGCTTCTAGATCTTTGAATTGAGATTCTCTGTGTTGGGTGCTTCTTCTTGCTAGTCAAAGGGTTGGGTGAGACATTGCTTCTCTGATGACCACCTTCTTCCAGAAAGCTGCTTCTGCCTAGAGCCTCTTTTTGCTGCATCCTTTGGATCTAGGCTTCAGGATTGAGTTCTGGAAATTGTGGGGATTCAGGCAGCCTCCTAGATTGTTAAAACTAGGCAGCAGGAGTGCTTAATTGGGTCTCACCCTGGCGTCCTGGAGATGCAGGGTGGGCCACAATGGCCTGTCTACGTGCTGTGCTGGGGCCTGGGATTGTTGGCAATCAAAAGACAATATAGCTATATCTGGTGAGTACGTTCAGTGACTGGGTGGGGTATGGGTATGGGGCCCTTGTACTAGGAAGTAGCTAGCAATGAGCAGTGAAATGCTTGAGAAGGCCACAGGTTTGCTTTTGAAGTTTTCTTTAAGCTACTGCCAGAGCAGATAATCTATGGAAGAACATTAGTACACAAATATTGAGGATAAACAAAGGCAAAAGAGATAATAGGGAAGGAGAATGCCTGAAAAACAAAGGATCTATGGGACCATCTCTTGACAGCATCCATAAAGTTTGAGATGAAACTAAAAGCTGCTGGTGCCAGGTGTCTTCTACTATCTCAGAAGTGGGTGTTCCTTAATAGCACAGGTGCACTGAAGTAACTTTGACCACTATTGATTCCAATAACCACATTAACATGGGATTGCCTTGTAAATAAAGCACCCCTAAATAGGATAACCATCATGACAGTTCCAGAGAGGACCAACTAAGGTAAAAAACTCCACTACCTGATGTGAAGGAGTTGAAAACCTGACTGGCAAAGGCTGCTGAAGAAGGACCACAATTTTCAAATCAACCATCAAACAGTAATAAATTTGGAGACAGAATTTTCTCTTTTGTCATTCTCTGCTTAGAGACAGCCCACTCTCTCTCTTGAGAGTGCTCTCTGCTTGAGCCCTACTCTGCTTTTACTTTACTTTCACCTCTCTTTCACTTATAATAAAGTTCTCTTGCATGGCTTTTCATGTCTGACTTTAAATTTCCTTTTGTAATAACACAATAATCAAGGTTTGGTGTGTCAGCTCCCTCCATTCCTGTGACACTTGGGATGTTCTGCATGCATAATGGGGTCAGAACCAGAGTCTTGGGCCTGTGAAGTAGCAGGGCAGCTTCCAGCAAGGAGTTCTCCAGGGTTTCTTGAACATATGCCTGGTGCCAGGGCCAGAGGCCTGGTACTGGGCATGCAGAGTCTGGGTGTGGGGTCTTCATGGATATCTTTCCTAGAATAATTTTGAAAGAACCTATTGTTCAAATTATTTCCTATTTCCTAGTGGAAGACAGAGTGCCTTCATCAGTGAAATGGTTACAAGTGAATGTGCCATTTCCTAGCAGTTTCAACATTTGTTGGGTAGACCACCAAGGCTATTCCTCTGTCACAGGACAAGCAATGCTCCAGATCAGAAATGTGCCATCAGCTGAGGATCTCAAATGAGAACTCGTGGAGCAATACTGTAGGTAGCATGTGATCAGAATGCAAAATGAGGAAAAAATAAATGTTTATTGTTGTAAGCCATTAAGAATCTGTGGCCATTTATTAATGGTAGCATATTTTAAGATAACTTGAATTATAAATAAAAAGAGTAACCAAAAGCTATTATTATAAAAGAGAATCATCCCTTCCAGCACAGCCTTGGAAAGAACACAGATAAAAATATTAAGATGCATATGATACTTCTTATTTGACTGATGACAGTCATAGGGACAATTTAATAAAAGGCATATTTAATTGAGTATTTTCCTCCTCACATCTTCCTAATCTCTTTAATTATCTGCTTTATGTTTTTGAATCTCATTTGAACTTTACTATATATATTCAAACTATTATTTTTACTGAGAAAATTTTGGCTAAATACCTGATTTATGCATTTCATAAAACAGATAACTAGTAAAATATTTACAGAAAGCTAAAAATGAACTTCAGGATAATCAGCATCCAGTCTTTTAAAGGAAACCTAAAACAAAATACTTGCATAATATGAGTATATGAGTTGCTTTCCATTCCACAACAATATAAGCCATTACTACAACAATCAAAGCTCTTGGGTATTTGTAAGACATCTTCATTAACTAACACCTAATCATTTTCTAATGATCAATATTGCAAAAATGTTGGCATTCTTTATTCTAACACATAGTGAGAGAGTACCTAATGAAATGGTTTTTTAGTAAAAACCTTGGATATTACTATAGTATCCTAAATAAATAGATGATTTTCCAAGAAAAAAAATTGGAAAATGCATTCTTTAACAGTTCTTTACCATATCAAAAAGATTTTTTTCTAGGAGAATATTTAGGGAAAAAAAAGTTTTAGCCTAACATGAGGTGCATGTTTAGAACAAAGTAACTAATAAGGGTAATAAGTTTCATATTTCATAGGAGTGCACAATCTTCAAACACAGGTAGGGCAACTAAACAATTTTTACAGAGAAGAAGGGATTAAGTTTTATTTCAAGGCTAAAATAGCCAAATAGAGTAAAGAGTTAAAAGTTTTATTCAAAGAAAAATATGTGAAGATGAAATGACCATCATATATTAGAGAAACTCAAAATGAACTTTATCTGGGACAAACAATTTGCAAAGGGGAAGAATGGAAGATACAGGAACCATGGAAGGTTTTCATAAAGGTGATGATATCAATACAATAAACAGATGGAACTGAAAGTGTTGAGAGTTATTATGAAGTTATTGCAAACTGTGTGGAAAGATTCACATGTTTTGGGGGCCTGAGAAAATGGTCAATAAAGGAGGCATCCTTAGTGAGCTTCCCTGTACACTTTATTTTTGTTTTTGTTGTTGTTGTTGTTTTGTGAATAGCTTCAAACTAAACATATAATAAAAGCATTTTAGCAGAAGCAGTATCTCAGCAAAATAAATGAACAATGGATAATTTGGAGTCCATGATACATGTGTTTGAGGTATGAGTTATTCAAATAGAGTTTTGCAGTACAATCTTATATGCAGAATAACTTTAGATAACAAATCAGACTTTATATATTTAAGAGTCGTTATGTAAAAAGATGTTTACAGAAGAAACACCTATAAAGAGTATGAAAAAAGAGAGCTTTAATATGAATTAACCTGGATACTTAATATGAATACAAAACAGTGAAGACCATAAAAGACATTAAAAACAAATTCTAAAAATATATCACGAATGAGGAGAAAATAATGACACAATATACAAGGGAAAAATAATTTCAAAGAATGAATCATGAACAGAGAATACATTCAAATATCTTACAGAAGTGGGGTTAAAAGAAGACAGCTGCATTATAAGGTATTTAGAAAATTAGTAACAGCTAAAAATATGATGAGTAAGTTATAGTTTTTATGAGTGCATTAAATAAACTGAATATGAAACCCATTAGATTATGGGGATTGCAAGGAGGTTTGATCGTCAGTTATTCCTATGATAGCTGCCATCTGCCTACCATCAAAAAATTACTTCTAGAGACTGAATCTTGGCTACTACAGCAACATCATAACTACAAAGCATAAACCTACATTTATAATTTAAAATATAAATTTATGTATATATTGTTCTATTTGTTAAAGTAAAATATGAATTTGATTTTTCTATAAAAACCAAATAATATTGTTAAAAAATCAAATATAACCATGACTCATCCCTTCATATATTTACTTCTTTGAGCTGTTCCTTTAAATATTTATTGCATATTTTAAAATACAATGTTTATCCTGCTATTTCTGCCTTTATACACTTCATAAAAAATGTTGAATTTTTTAATATGCTGTATTCCACCAAATTCAGTTCATATTTTGCACTCAACAAATCTACAAATTAATGTGTTCTATTATTTAGTTCTGTTAAATTTAAATAATGTTACTTGTAATTTTATTATTTATTCTGCAGAATAAATACATTTTTGATTCTAAACATTATAATATTGATCTATGGGTGTTATTACTCTTTTGACTCTTTTGTACTCTATCATGTGTGTTTTTATTTTATATCATCAAGGTTAATTTCGTTCAATTAGAAATACAAGGTCCTATGTTCTTTAGCTATAAATGGATTTTTAAAAATTTAAATAAATGCATTGGTCATACTGTCATGAATATCAGGATAATGATAATTGCAATCTTGAAAATAAAACCAGTTTAATACATTCTTAGAAAGTTTTGTTTCTTCTGAAGTTATTGCTTCTTTTTTTAAAGAGAGACAGGATAAATAAGAGAGAGAAAAAGAGAATCAATTTTATTTAGTTTTTCCTTTGACTTTCATTGCTCTGACACTTTGTCCTGTACGTGGTGTTGGGGGTTTGAATCTGCATCCCTGCACATGCGAGGCAAATGCCGAAACTGCTGAACCGCTGCTCCAGCCCTGAAGTTATTGCTTCTAATAAAAATTTAATCTCTGTATTTTTCTTATACTCTGTATCTTTAGACTCCACCATCATACTGTCCAAACCCATGAAGATCATCTTTCTTGTGCAATTTTTTTCATCCATTCTTTATGTTTTAACCTGTGCCCCAATTCCATTCTGTATTTTCCTTTTTTGATTTACTGGTTTAAAATCACTTTTAAGCAATTGCCCTTATTCTTCCAGTTACATGCTCAGATAAGATGTTTGGTAAATAATTATTTGTGATTGCATAAATGCCCAAAAATGTCTTATTTCTTCACATTTGAATAAGAATTTTGCTGAGCATAAAAACATGCATCAAGAAGTAAAGAACTTAGAAGGTGTTGTTCCACTGCCCTCTGAAGTCCACTGATGTTCCTGAAGATTTAAAGCCAATTTACATTTCTACTTTGTAGGTGTTTTATTTCTAACTTGTTATGTTTTCTTCTCTCTGAAAATTCTCGAATCTTCCCATTATCTTTGGTGTCCTCTACTTTCCCATGTGACAAACAGGCATTTTTGTCGACAAAGGTCTGTTAATCTCAGGTACTGTGCTTTCACCTGGAGAAATTCCCTGCATTACCTCTTCTGTTGGTCTTCTCTAGTCTCTTTCCTAAAATCCCCATTAGCTGGTTCCTGCCTGCTTTACTTATTTATTTACAATATTCAAATAATATTTCCTGATCACCTTTATTCCATATTTTTTCTAGGATATTTCTTATTCTTAAGTTTCCTACCAATTCATAGAACTTTTAAGGCTACACTCACATCACATACTTAAAATAACTCTTTCTTGTGTACTAACCATTCCTTTTAAGAGTGCCTAATTTCTGTGTGTGTGTGTGTGTGTGTGTGTGTCTGTGTGTGTGTTTTGTCATGTGGAAATACACTATCTTTCTGAACGTTTCTCCTATAACTTAAAATTTAAAATTTTCCGAAATTTTTTTTTTGGTCCTTAAATTATCATGGACAAATCAAGGCTATCTTATAAGCTTAACTATAATGAGTTCATTAATGCTATAAGTTTTTGTCTTAAACTTGATAATTTTGAGTCCTAAGAAGAAATCAATAAATAACTGAAGAAAACTTCTAAGTAGTATGCAGGGCTTATCAATATTGCTCCCAGGAGAATAGGGATCACATACTTTGGGACCTTAAAATCCTAGTGTTCTGCGGCTCCCTTATACATGTCAATAATAATTAATTTATATCTTATCAGTGAATGCATTCAGTTTCTTCATTGATGAGCTAGTGTTATGAAATGTCTGGAATGAAGACAGGTGACTGCAATCATCCTATCTATTGATTTGTAATTGATCCTCCTTCTTTCATTCCATTCTTCAACTGGTATGTCAAACACTAATCCTTCTCCCCCAAGATCCACAAAGCATGTCTGTTACCCTATTTGCTGCAATCTCTTATTTATCTTAACCTGTCACTCTGAATTGACTAGTAGATTTTCCTTGACTTTTTTTAGTTCATCTATAGAATGTTGATCTTTTTCCTTGGTCATCAACTCATTTTTTTTCACCATTGTGAATATAAACCTTTTTTTCTTTAATTCCATTAACATCATCTCAATGCCATCTTCAGAAGGAAGAAAGCTGAAAATGTGTGCTCAATTTTTCAGTCTGCTCCAGACGTGCACATTTTATATCAACAATTTTTCGAAAGCTAACAAATGAATAAGGATTGAGTTGACCTTAATGGGTGATTGAAAGGATGTTTGGCAGAAATACATAACTCAATCCTGCAGACCAAAACAGTTAGGGAGTACTGCAAGCATTATATGTCCTCAATAAATATGTTTCCTTGGCTAGGGCAGTTAACACCTCCAGCCTTCTGTAATAAAACAAATTAACAATGCAAAATTTGTTTTTCATTTATGAAGATCCCAGGCTTTATATATATTTTTTTCCTTTGATACAGAGGATTGAACCACAGGGGAGTGAAACACTGAATCAGATTCCCAGCCCTTTTTATTTTTTTATTTGGAAATGGTCTCTTTAAATTGCCTAGGACTTCACAATGTTGCTGAGGCTGGCCTTGGACTTGTGATCCTCCTGCCTCAGCCTCTCAAATTGCTAGGATTACAGGCGTGTACCTTCTGTGGTTTATAAAAGCAGTGTTTCCACATATGACTATCAGGCTGTGGCATCTTCCCTTTCCATGGTGACCATAAGGATAGATTAAGATTATACAAATGGTCTTCCTACATTCAGCTTTCAAAAGAGTGTTTGGTCAGAGCCTTCTTGCTTTCCTTTCTCTTGCTTATTTCTCTGTGAAATGTGGATTTGAATGTATGTTTTAAATTGGTTCTAAGTTTAATGGCTCTCCATCAAGTCCACTCCAGTCCAATGTTGCCTCTCAGATACACAGCTGAGAGTTTTAAGTGCTAACTACAAGTAACATCTTGTAAACAAGACTATTATGTGATTTCTTTTTTTTTAGCTTCTTTTTTAGCTTCCTTCCCTATAAGCTCCATATTTCTATCACCTTTCTAGCCCCAACATGCAAAGTTTCTTCTTTAAAATGCAGCTCAAGGGGCTGGAGCTGTGGCTCCTCAGTTACAGCGTTCGCTTGCCTGGCATGCACAAGTACACGGGTTCAAACCCCAGCATCCACATACATAAGAAATGCCAGAGAAACAATGCCATCTGAAAAACTCAATAAAAATTGGTTCTCTCTGTTTCTCTCTCTCTCTCTCTCTCTCTCTCTCTCTCTGTGTCCTTCTCTCTTAAAAAAAAAATTAAAATAAAATAAAATGCAGCTCAAGTATCCTGTAACCATTTGCTCTGCTCCCATTCAAAGAAACAACCTCAGTGACTTTTGCTGACAGTCCTCTATCTCCCACATTTCCCACATAACTCTGTTCAAGGTTCCTACCACATAAGGCAAATATCTGTGTGTAGTTCAGCTTTCTGTTTTAGACTGTAGGATAATGGATGCACATTAAAATCACTTCTAGAATTCATAAGACTTGACCAATCAGCATCTTCCATACTGGGTGCCACACTGGGATGGGATCCAGTATGTTTTCAAAGTTCATGTGAAGCTAACCTGCAGATAGGGTAGAGAACCTTTTCTGTTAGACCTCAAGGGGAAGAATATATCTCTTTTGTCTTTGAAACTTTAGTCTTTGATAGAGTGCCTAATATAGAGGAAATAAGACAGTAAAAGAATGCAATATCAGCCCACTACATTTCATTAACCCAAATTAAATGAGCTCAAATTCCTAATATTTCAAAACAGTGAAAATTAACCAGCCTATATTTTATCAAATAATTCAAATTCATATCTGGAAAATGCAATTAAAAATTATTGAATAATGATCCATACAAATCAATCTATGGAGCAAACATGAAAATAAGTATGTCTATCTTTAGATGGATATATTTCTCTATGGATAAGTTGTTATACACAAAACAAGGTATGCACATATATACTACATACACACTGAATGCACTGGATTGTATTTTACATTCTGGTGATTGGCTTCTCACTAATCAGGTCAAATAATTTTCAAAAATTAAATAAAACTGCTGTTAAGTGTGATTTAAAAGAGGTTGGTAGACACAGAGTAGATATGAAAGCATCCTGTCATAAGAGGATTATTTACATTTTCCCAAAATATTGTTAAAATAAAAATAGAAGAGACACAGAAGGAAACAAATACCAAATAAAGTAGAGCTCATCCTGAATTTAAAGCTAGAGATTAGCACTGCAGGTAGACAAACTTTTACTAAAGAACCCATTAGCTGAAAGCTTTGGATTTCTGTTGCCTGACACTAGCTGAAAGGAAAATACATATGGATAAACTGATAGATTGATAGCTTTATTTCACACAGAAGCAGGTCTCCAGAAATAGATTCTAATTCTAAAGAATAGGAAAGTATTTTGTTTTGTTTTGTTGGTGCTCTCAGGCACTATCTCAAAACAGTCTGGATAATAGAGATTGCTCTGAAACATTTTAGATTATAAAGAAAGCATTTGGGGACACTTTCCAGAGAGAATCCAAAGTATAGAATATGTTATAAAGTTAATTTTTTACATAAGGAATCACAGATCCTATTTTACAAAAAATCAAAATATTTTACTTGTCAAATACACTGTGAATTATTTGAAAACTGAGTAAAAATAACTTGAAAACCATTAGCAGTTTGTGAAATTATCTAAGCATCATATAAGTGACTCTGTCTTGCAAAAGAGAATAATATTTGTCCTCGCCCAGGCAGGTCTTACAAAAGGACACATTGTGCTATTAAAAGGAAATCTTCACAAAGTGTGTTTTCCTCATTAGGAAAGGGAGAGAGAGTACTTTTGCCTGGTTAATCAATAGCAAAAGTTTAACCTCTACAGGACAATTTTCTAGGAATAAAGCATTTGAAAGTGTTTGTGATATCAAACATGCACTTTTCATTTTCATCAATGCAAAGATATTTGAGTTTGAGATACAAAAAAGAAAAATCATACTGGAAAGAGGTTAAACTGGCAAGGAAGACCTAATTCAAGACTGTAATAATAGGGAGAGACAGATTGATCTCAACTTTGGTAAAAAGAAGGAATAAAAAGAGTGGAATAATTTTAATTGTTATATAATTATGTATTTATATATAGCTGGAAGATGCTAAGGAGGAAGTTGGTCAATGTAATTTGGCCATCTGTATTTCTGATCCACACTTGTCTAAGTTAGGTTCCCATATTCCCACAAAGGCTGGGAGACAGAGGCTCTAACATTTTAATGATTACACTTTAAAGTAGTAGCTCCCAGATCCTTAAGAAAGACATCCCTTTAAGTGAAACTGGCAAGATTTGGTATAAATTTTATATCCTTGAAAAATGGAGAATGAGTATAATGGAAAATTTTCTATTATAAATGTTGTAATAAAAAGGAGGTCAAGCACCTACAGACAGGAAGATATCTATTTAAAGTTCAGTGAAATTAAGGGGTTTGTTTAGGGAGACTTTGCCCTATATAAAGCAAATTGATTAGTTCTCAAAGTACTGAGGGTCTGTCACTAACACTAAGGTTGAGCATTTCCACAGTGCAGGAACTGAGTGTGGGGAATCATTTGAGATAAAAGCTGAGCTTTGTCAACTTACTGTCCACAGTAGTTTGAACATCATAAAAATGGATGGAAAACATTTAAGACAGATGGCAGTGTTTCTTTCCAAATAACATATTTGTTTTATGAAATAGAGCATCTTAATAAATTATCTGGATTATGGATGGATAAACTAAAGAGCCCAACATGAACAAATAAGAGCAAAAGTCTTCTGAATAATAAAATAAGTGGTATATATGTACCACAGCTTTTGGATCCAGTCCAAAATCTGTGGTACATATATACCATGGAATTTTACACAGCAATTAGAAACAATGATATTGCAGTCTTTGAAGGTAATTGGATGGCTATGGAAGAAATTACGCTGAGTGAAATCAGCATAACCCAGAGAACCAAGGGTCGAATGTCTTCACTCATCTGTGGAGGCTGGAACCAGACCCTGGCTATTGAGAAAGGTGGTCTATTATCATGTGTTAAATCCAGATAAGGTGTAATATTACACAACCTAATACATTTTTAGAGATGTTGTAGGAAGGGGAAGGGAGGGATAAGGGTGGATAATTGGGGGGGGGCACTTGGAGGTAAATCTAATCTTCAGAATCTATATACATTTTATATTATTTTGTTAAAAACTTGTATGATTGTTCAACAAATAAATTTTTCAATAACAAAGAAAAAAGAGATGAACTTGGTCTCAATAAATAATGTACAATAAGTACATTTGGTAAAATTTACAAATCATTCAATTAAGTATAAAATATATTTTATAATTATATCATGTTTTATATCATTGATATTTATCTTACAAAAAGATACTTTCATGCAAAATTATTCAACTTCTATACATTAATTTTGGATGGTAGGACAATGAGACTAATGTTTGATGTGTGGCTCCGCTGAGTCATGTTTTCTTTTATCTTCTGCATGCTTTCAAAACAAAACAAATCATATTCAATTTAAAAAAATAAAAATAAAAAATAAAATAAGTGATCTATACTTCACAGGATGGAAAAGAGAAGGATAATCTTGAAAAAAAAGGAAAATTAGAGGAAAATACAGAGAAGGACCAATTCCCTGGCAAGAGTATGGAGCCTAAAGAAGTCAGTGAGAAATTTCTGGCAGCAGGAAGGACAGAGGACTTTGAAGAGCAGGAGAAGTGCAAATGGTTTGAAATTCTTGGAGAAACTTCTCCCTAGCACTATCAGAAAAAACAGGGTGTACACACCAGCCTATCAGTGATCTCCAGAAGATCAGTAAGGCATGAGTTCAAGAACATCCATATTCTGTGATGGAAAAGAGAAAATTCGACAGAAGTCAGGTTGTAGAAGCACAGGTGGCCTCAGCACAGCACACACTCCAGCCCTCTTCAAAAGCACTGGAGGATCATACAAAGTAGGAAGTCACGTAGTAAAACTGAATATTGCCTGAAAGTAATATAGAAGAGACACTCAGGCAGTTGAGACCAGGTTATATGGTGACGATGCAGTAATCTGCCAGGTGGGATTAATGTATAGGTGTACAAAGTACTGCAGGTGTCCAGTGCACAGTAATGGCAGCCTGTGATTTTTAAGATTAGCTATTATGAGTAATTAAGAAAAACAGCAGAATCCTTTAATCATCTGTGTGATAAAAATTATGAATGTAAGGTTGAGCAAAGTCAGTTTTTGTACATTTCTATAAATAACTTTCTAACAAGTTAGTATTACAGCAGCGCATAACAAGAAATATATTAAACTTTTGTAAATACAAATACAAAATGCAATGTAAGTACATGTCAAAACTCAATTCTGGACTCTTAGTTTTTGAACAGTTATTATATGCATATGACATGTTTCTAACAATAACAAAAAATTAGGATTTATATGTGCTTTGAACATTTTCTACTATAGATATTGAAGCTATACAGATTATTAATTTTTTCATCATAGAAATTATTATGATCACATATATACAATTTTGCACTCATTCAACTATTATTGAGAATTAGATGTATTTAGTAGGCAAAGAAAGTATACTAAATTAATTTGCACTCTACTAGGAAAGCACATCAAACAAATGAGCAAAAATAGCACATTTCTTATGAAAATATATATTTGGTTCTTAGTTTCAGAGAACACTAATAACTGTTCCAGATTTGATTTTCTTCTTAGATGATATATATTCAAATACATTTGCTACTTACTTGGACTTCTTGTGAAAGTCACTGTGAGCTTTCCTAAAGCTTGAGGGAAAAAAACCTTCTTCTTTAAAGAGATGATTCCTGTGAACAATGTAGACCCTTGTGAGTCACACAGATGGCCTTAAAAGCCATTGTTTCATGACAAAAAAGGCAGTGTTGAGGTCATTTACAAAGCAACTATTTTAAAGATTATGAAGTGTCATTTCCACAGATCTTTGTTATTCAAGAAATAGGTAGGACTCGGGTGTAGCGGGCCATGCCTGTAATCCTAGCAACTCAGCAGGCTGAGGCAGGAGGATTGCGAGTTCAAGAACAACCTGAGCAACTTAGGGAGGCCCTAAGCAACTTAGCAAGACCCTGTCTCAAAATTAAAAATATTTTAAAAAGGGCTGGAGGCATTACTCAGTGGTTAAGTGCCCCTGGGTTCAATCCCTGGTATTGAAAGAAAGAAGGAAGGAAGGAAGGGGAAAGGAGGAAAGAAGGAAAAAAGAAGAAAGAAAGAAAGAAAGAAAGAAAGAAAGAAAGAAAGAAAGAAAGAAAGAAAGAAAGAAAGAAAGAAGAAAGAAAGAAAAGAAAGAAGAAAGAAAAAGAAGAAAGAAAGATTGCTGGTTTCATTTGATAGATTGTTCTGTATGCTCTTTACATGTATACCAGTAAATTCTGTGTTGCTGAACTGTAGTAGTTCTATTTATAACTAATAACATGAACACAAGAGGACCTATATTTTAATTAGATCTTCACAGCAGATAAGACCTGCTCTTACAGCAGTGCATGTTGTATATCTGTCCTCACCTCAAGCTTCTGTGTATAGGATTCCCAGACCTTTGATTCCTGTGATTGGGAATATGTACAAATCGCAATCAGAAAGTAAATGTCTGGCAAATAACAATGACAGAAATGATAGTCATATGTTCTCTAGCTCATTATACAAACACATACACATATGCCCATTTTACCTTTACATTTATTAAAGATGTTTTTCAATAATTTCTCTCTTCTCCAGGGCCTCCAGATATTCCCCAGCCTTTAAAAAAAGAAGGTGCTTCAAGCAGAAATAGAATTAAAAGCAGAATATGCTAAAGAAAGTGAGGGTAGAAACACATGAGAGCCAGAAAGTATAGAAGTTAAGATAAAATAACTATATCTTTCTGGAAAGAAAAAGCCAAAATAATTCAAAGGGAGACCAGTAGAAAGAAGGAACAGCAAGTTTAAGATTAGAAATGAAATGCATCATGCATGTAAATGTGTAGATCAGAAAACAGGATGGCAGGACTCCTGAATGCTTGATGTTCAGAAATAGCAAGGCAAAAATTAAAACTTGAAAAGAAAAAAACGACTGTTGGTTTTGGATGATATAGGCATCTAAAGAATTCTCTAGCTATATTTTCCAGGTTCAGGTTTTCTGAGGATATAATCTTCTAGTTTGTAAGGTCTTATACTGGCCCATTTATGGCTCTATTATTCCTAAAACTTGAAACCATGAAACATATGCTATTGTCATTGCAGGGACAGTAACTGGGAGCCTTGAATTCTTGGCTGGGGCTTTAATTGCTCTGCTCTATAGACTACACCTCCCCTCAGATAGTTGATCAAAGCTCCAGTCAAAACTTCAAGGGCAACAGCAGCTAAGAGTCCTCTTTTATTTCCAAGGTGTTCTTAAATTTTCTCTATTGATGGAATAGTCATTCTGATTCTATTCTAAAAATAAATTTTAATATTCTCCAATGTACCAGGTTCTTTGAGGAAAATACAAAGATAAAAAAGACATGTACCCAGTGGATTCTGTACTGGGGGAGCTTATTATTTTTCCTTTGTGTTCTCTTTAGATTTCTTTTTTTTAATCCCAATAATTTGAAATCTTTGAATTGCTCTGTTCATTCAATAAATAATTATTCAGCACCCTCTGTTTATCAGGTACTATGATAGAGCCTAGAAAGACAATATTAAATTGATTCACATGAAATTCACATGAAACTGTGATGTATGTAACTTAATCAAGGACGAAGCTTCAAGATGCTACCAACCTAAAGATGCTGCGGAGAAGTAAATTAACATTTACAAAATCAAAGTAAGTGCTACCTTAGGGTAAATAGAAGGTGCTTTAGGTGAATTTGGAGGAAAATACTTAACACAAATGGAGATGGATAGGGGGTTAGGAAATACCTCCCAATCTACATCCAGAAATATAAATAGGAACATTGTCCTTAGCAGAAGGAACAGTAACTGCAAATTTATAGAGCAAGTGAGGCCATGAACAATATGACTCAATAAGAAAAAATGGAAGTGATAGGAATTTTAACTGAAATGATAATGAGGGACAAGATCAGATATAGTGTCACTTTATTGTTAGTTCATGATAAGGTTTATTATGAACTTCATCCAAAGAACAAAAAGGAAATATTCAGCCACTTTTAAACAAGGGAAAATGAAATAAAAATTACAATTTAGAAATTAATGAATTTAAAACATACAGCTAGAAAAGCATATTCAATAAGATGTATTGAGTTCCTAAGGTGTGCCAGGAACAGGCACTGTGATTTAAGCACTGGGATAAGAAGATCAATAGTAGACCCTGTTCATAAAATACTTAGTCTTCTAAAGGAGCTGGAGAGTATAAAAATAGCAGATAATAATATAGCAGAACATATCAGCTCCTTTAAGAGGGGGTTCCATGAAGAACATGCCACTTAAGCAATATACAATGTTAGCTGAGAGAGAGAGAGAGAGAGAGAGAGAGGGAGGAAGAGAGGGAGAGAGAGAATGAGAGAGAATAGTGATATAAGGAAAGCAGTTTTGGGCAATACAAGAAGGATTAAGACCTAATCTTGGAGGACAAATGTATTGGAACCAGGTATTGTTAGGAGAATTTTAAGAACTTTGTATGAATGATTTGATTTGATAGACTGAGTGTTGGAGAGAAGCATTCCAAATGAATGTGAATCCATTTTTTTGAAGGGAGCATTTGGCAGTCCACAGTAAATATTAAGAGAAGAATGTGATTTTTTTTTGGCTTTGGGTGACATAGGGGATTTATGAGTCATTGAAGAAATAAAGTTGAACACATGAGTTGGACCCAGATCATTTAGGAAATAATAATGTGATAATAATTATAGTGATTTTGCTCAAGATCAAGGTAAAATCATTAGAGACTGTTTTTAAAGAAGGAACCAGATTTCTATCTATTGGGTGAAAGATTCTTAGATGACAGACTAGTTAGTATCTTGTTAGAAGGACACCCCAGTGGTCCTAGGGAAGTTCAACTCAGTCAGTGACAACTGGAATACAGGGGAGGGAAACCTCCTTTGTAAGGTTTGAGGTTCCTCCCTGTTCCTTCCATGGCTTGAAGACTCATTTCCTTTCAGCACTAATATTCCACTGTCTGAAATGTCCACCGCTTTTAAGATCCTTTAATTAAGATACAAAAATGTCCTGCATTTCTGTATTAAATTTTAGGTTTCCCTAAGGACATGCATTTGAAAATATTTATACTGCTTATGTCTTAATACAACTCTAAAACACAGGTGCTATACTAAATGTTTTAAAAATTACAAGCAGAGAGGATCAGAAATTTCAAAAATTAATACCCGTGTATATGCTTATATCCAACTATAACATGGGGGTAAAGTATAGGAGACATGGGAGCAGGGAGTGGCTGAAGAGGGGAGATCCTGGACTAGGATCAGCTTTAACTTACTTTGTCAATATCCACCTATGCGTGAATATAGAACAATGATTCCCTCCAAATATGTGAGACTATATAGAAAGAATAAAAATAAATAAATTTTAAAAACTTACAAGTCTGAGTGGAGGATCAGCAAATAAATTGAACAAAGTCAGGCAGTAGTTGAAAGGCCTGTTTTGATGATATAAATGATTTGATTTCAAAATATACTGTTAGTGTAAACATGATCATGCATGCGCATGCACACACAAACAAATTGCCTCTCAGTTCTTTCACTTTTTTATTTTTTATTAGATGTATATAGAGATACAGTTGAGGGGGAAACATAATCAAACCATCAAAAACCAATGTATATATATATATTTAGTTATCCAGGGCTAAAGCCAAATCATGGATGTACAGCTTGGGTTTCCCCTGTTGCTGTTTCCCCAGAAGAACTCATGCGTTAAATGGGTATCTTGTGGAGGAATGACATCGGCTTCTGAGATGGTTCCCCCATGTTCCCACTACCCAGTCTCCTAGGAGTTCTTCATATACCCTCCCCTTCCCCATCCCCCTCCCTACGCCCCCAAGTAACCTAGGGAGCCATCCCCCTATTGCATTGAGAATCATACAATTTAAAGTTATTGTTAGCTTAGCCATCTAACATACTGCTTCCCCATGTATCCTAGCTTCCACAGATGAGAGATTCCATTCAGGTCTTGAGTCTCTGAGATTGGAATACTTCACTGAGCATAATTCTTTCCATCTCCATCCATTTGATTTCAAAAGCCATAATATCGCCATCTCGAATGGCCTAGTAGTATTCCATTATATATAAGTACCAAAAGTTTGTATCCACTCATCAAGTGAGGGGCATCTGGGTTGGTTCCATAGTCTAGCTATAGTAAATTTAGCTGCTATAAACATTGATGAAGCCATATCACTATAATATGCTGATGCTAACTCTTTTGGCAAAATACCCAGGAGTAGGATAGCTGGGTCGTAAGGTGGTTCCATCCTTAATTTTTTGAGGATTCTCCACACTGCTTTCCATAGTGGCTGAAACAGTTTGCAAGCAGTGTAACAGTGTTCCTCTTTTCCCACAGCCCCTCCAGCATCTGTTATTGTTAGAGTTTTTCATTTTTGAAGCTCTAACAGGAGTGAGGTGGTATCTCAATGAAGTTTTGATTTGCATTTCCCTTATAGCTAATGATGTAGAGCATTTTCTCATATATTTATGGGCTTTGTGGACTTCCACTGGAGAGAAGTTTCTTTTAAGTTCCTTAGCCCATTTATTGAATGGATCATTTGTGAGTTTGGAGTTTAGTTTCTTTAGTTCTTTGTATATTCTGGATATTAGCACTCTGTCCGAGGTGTAACAGGCAAAGGTTTTCTCCCATTCTGCAGGTTCTCTCTTGATGCTCTTGACTAGATCTTTAGCTGTGCAAAAACTTTTTAGTTTAATTGCATCCCATGCATTTATTCTTGATTTTACAGCTTGAGCCATGGGAGTTTTGTTAAGGAAGTAGCTGCCGACTCCTATATGTTGTAGTGTTGACCCTACTTCTTTTTCTAGTAAGTTTAAAGTTGTTGGCTTAATATCCAGGTCTTTGATCCATTTTGATTTAATTTTTGTGCAGGGCGAAAGATAAGGATCCAGCTTCAGTTGTCTACATATGGCGTCCATTTTGTCTAACACCATTTGTTGAATAGGCTATCTTTCTTTCACATTATGCTTTTGCCCCCTTTATCAAATATCAAATAGTTAAATATATGGGGGTTTGTCTCAGGATCTTCTATTCTGTTCCACTGATCTTTAACTCTGTTTTGATACCAATACCATGATGTTTTTGCCACTACAGCTCTGTAATATAATTTCAGGTCAGGGTTTGAGATACCCCCTACATCTTTCCTTTTATAGAGAAATGTTTTGGCTAGTCTGGGTCTCCTGTTATTCCAAATGAACTTGAGAATTGCTTTTTCTATATGTGTGAAGAATGCCATAGGTATCTTGATGGGGATTGCATTGAATCTGTATAGGGCTTTGGGTAGAATGGCCATCTTTATTATATTGATTCTGCCTAACCATGAGCATGGAATGTTTTTCCATCTACTCAGGTCTTCTGTAATTTCTTTTTTTAGTGTTTGGTAGTTTTCTTTGTAGAGGTCCTTAACATCCTTTGTAAGGTTAATGCCCAAGTATTTCATTTTTTTTTGGAAGTGATGGTGAATGGGAGAGATTTCCAGTTTTCTGCTTCTGCGGATTTGTTGCTGGAGTAAAGAAACACTAGCAATTTACTGGAGTTGATCTTATAGCCAGCTACTTTGCTGAAAACCCTACAAGCTCTAGGAGTTTTCTGGCCGATGTTAATGGGTCTTCTAGGTATAGAATCATGTCATCAGAGAATAGAGATAACTTAACTTCCTCTTTTCCTAAAGGAATACCTTTGATTTCCTTGTCTTGCCTGATAGCTCTGGCAAGGGTTTCAAGGACTATATTGAACAAGAGTGGGGAGAGCAGACAGCCTTGTCTAGTACCTGAATTCAGTGGAAATGCTTTCAGTTTTTTTCCATTGAGGATAATGTTGTCTATGGGTCTGTCATAAATGGCTCTGACATAGTTAAAGTGTCTTCCCTTGATCCCTATCTTTTCCAAAGTTTTGAGCATAAAGTGGTGCTGAATTTTATCAAATGCATTCTCTGCATCAATTGAGATGATTATATGATTTTTTGTTTTTAATTCTGTTTATGTGGTGAGTTACATTTATTGATTTACATATGTTGAACCAGTCTTGTTTTCCTGGAATGAAACCCACTTGATCATAGTGTATTATCTTTTTAATGTGCTTTTGTATCCGATTAGCTAAAATTTTATTAAGGATTTTTGCATCAATGTTCATCAGGGAAATTGGTCTGTAGTTTTCTTTCCTTGACATGTCTTTGTTGGGCTTTGGAATCAGTGTAATATTTGCTTCATAAAAAGTGTTTGGGAGTGATCCCTCTCTATCAATTTCCTGGAAGAGCTTGCAGAGGATTGGTGTTAGTTCTTCTGTGAAGGCTTGGAGAATTCCACCATGTATCCATCCAGACCTGGGCTTTTCATTTTTGGGAGAGCTTTGATTGCTGCTTCAACTTCGCTTTCTGTGATAGCTTGGTTTAGGTTTTCGATGTCCTCCTGTTTTAAAGAGGGGTTGCCGTGTGTGTCCAAGAACCTGTCCTTGTCTTCCAGGTTATCAAATTTGGCAGAGTGTAAGTTTTCAAAATAGGTTCTGATAATCTTCTGTATCTTGGATGAGTCTGTGGTGATATCCTCATTTTCGTCTCTGATTTTGTTGATTTGCTTCATTTCGTTCTTCTTTTTGGTGAGATTGGCAAGGGGTCTGTAGATTTTGTTGACTCAAAGAACTAACTCTTAGTTTAGTTAATAGTTTGTATAGCTTTTTTGTTCTCAATTTCATTGATTTCAGCTCTGATTTTGGTAATTTCCAGGTTTCTGTTAGATTTAGGGTTGGACTGTTCCTCCTTTTATAGTCGTTTGAGTTAAAGCATAAGGCTATTAATCTGATCTCTTTCTTGATTTTTGATGTATGCATGCAGTGCTATAAATTTACCTCTTAAGAAAGCCTTCATACTGTCCCAGAGGTTTCGGTACGTTGCTTCCTCATTCTCATTCAATTCCAAAAACTTCTTAATCTCTGCTCTCATTTCCTCTTTTACCCATACTTCATTCAAGAGGTAATTATTCAATTTCCAAGTATTTGAGTAGTTTCTGTTGTTTCTCTTGTTGTTGATTGCTAAGAACATAGCATTATGATCTGACAGAATACATGGGATTATATCCACTTTTTTATATTTGTTAAGATTATCCCGGTGAACTAGGATGTGGTCTGTTTTAGAGAAGGATCCGTGGGCCAATGAGAAGAAGGTAAATTCAGCTGTCTTAGGATGGAATATTCTGTAAATATCTGTTAAGCCCAATTGATTAATAGAGTTGTTTAGATTGGAGATGTCTTTATTGATTTTTTGTTTTGATGATCTGTCTAGATTTGATAATGGTGTGTTAAAATCTCCCAGGATTATTGTGTTGAGATCAATGAGGGGATTAATGTCCTTAAGTATTTTTTCCATATATTTGGGGGGGGGTTGTAACAGGGGGCATAGATGTTAATTATCATTTTATCTTCTTGATGAACTGTCCCTTTTAGTATGATAAAGTGACCCTCTTTGTCCTTTCTGACTAGTTTTAGTTGGAAATTAATTTTGTGAGAAATTAGAATCACTACACCAGCTTGCTTTTTTGGGTTGAAGGCCTGGTAGACATTTTGCCATCCTTTCACTTTCAGCTGTGTCTGTTTTTGAGTGTCAAATATGTCTCTTGCTGTGAATATATTGTTGGATTTTGTTTTTTAATCCAGTGGGTTAGTCTGCATCTTTTAATTGGGGCACTGAGACCATTCACATTCAAGGATAGAATAGATATGGGAGGCAGATTCTCTAACTTTGTATCAATTACAGAGTTTTGAGTCATCTTGAAAGTCAGCTTTTGTATAATATGATTATTGACTTGCCCTTGTTTAAGGATTTAGGTTATCATTGGCATTTTCTGCTGAATGGAGAACATCCTTGAGAATATTCTGTAGCGCAGGATTTGTGTTCATATATCTTGCTAGCTTGAGTTTATTGTTGAAGTATTTAATTTCCCCTTCACATTTTAAGGTGAGTTTTGCTGGATATGTTTTCTTTGGATGAAAGTTCTTATTTTTTAACACTTGAAAGATATTGTTCCAAGCTCTTCTGGCTTTCATTGTTTGCTCTGGAAAATCCGAATTGGTTTGCCTCTGAATGTGATTTGGGGCTTTCCTCTAGCAGCTTTTAGAATTCTCTCCTCAATTACTCTGCTATTCATTTTGTATATAATATGTCTTGGTGAGTTTCTCCACTGATTAGGTCTATTTGGTGTTCTATAAGCATCTTGAATGTGGTATTCCAGATCAATAGCAAAATGAGGGAAGTTCTCACTTATGATTTCGCTTAAAAGTTTCCTGAATCCCCTTGTTTGCTGTTCAGAGTTTTCCTCCAGGCCAATGATTCTCAGATTATTACACCTCATCTCATCAAATATTACTTGGAAGTTCTGATTATGTAATATAAGCTGTTTATCCTGCTTATCTTTGAATTCTACAGTATCCTCATTGTCCGATACTCGTTTTTCAAGAGCTGATGTTCTATTTTCAGTAGCATAAGCTCTAATGTTGGTTTCTTCCAGTGAAGATTTGATTTGGTTAACCGTGTTTTACAATCCTGATAGCTCTGCTACCTCTCTTTTTAGGATGTCTATATCTTTGTATAGCTGATCTTTCATCTCATGGAACTGTTCCCTTATTTCCCTGTAGAAGTTGTCTCTCATCTCTTGAAATTGTTCTCTGATCTCTTTCCTTATTTCACATCTCAACTCTGATTGCATTACTAATCATAATGCTAACACTATGCCTTTCGTTTTCATCTAGGGCTCCAGCTATGGGGCCTTTTGGTGGAAAGCTGTGGGGTTGAGGAAGTGAATTATTTCCCCTTTTCCTCATTTTCTGAGTCCAAGAGCATGTCTTGTACGTCAAGTAAGTTGCTCTTGGTGGAGTAATTGGAGCTTCTTATGGCTTTGCTTCATTGTGATGGGTTTCTTTGAGAGAGATCTCACAGTGTATTATGATAGCAAGCCAGTGCCCATTTTGAAGCATGTCTATTTCTTCAGGTAGTAGAATCTTGAAAAATTGAAGATAAACTGGGATTTTCCCTAGCAGACCCGGAGCATCAGGAAATGCTGCCTCCCTTCAGGTTGCCATGTTGGATCCCCTCAGTTCTTTTTCTATACATGCATGACTTTACGAATTTTTTGAAAGTTAAAAAATACTCTTTATAAGTAGCATTTTTTTCTGACTCACCAGATTACTAATACTTTTTGCATTTTACTGCTTCATGAAATGTTTCAAACTTAAAAGCGGCATTGTTATCTCAAAAGTATTTTAGTTTGTGTCAAAATAATATATCAATATCTATACATTCCATAAATCATAGGGAAAGAATATGAGGTTTGAAATATCTGGACAGTCAAGTCACAGTGAAGTCAAAGTCATTGGATGCAATTATAGTTTCTTGAGCTATAAAATCAAATTCATTACTCTGAGAACTATGAAATGATACAATATTCTGCTGTAATGAATCAGAAACACATCTCTTCATTGGAATCTGCACATAAAGCAAATGTGGTCATTGACCTCCAATGAAGCTAAATTTTAAGTATAGAAAAAGAAATTAGATATGAAAAAGTATCGTATATACACATGTAATTTGATGGCAATGCTTACATGTTTTATAAAGCAAATATTCTTACTTAGAAACATCTATTTCTATGGTGCTCATCATTGCTCAAAAGGGTGTATTCATTTGTTCATAATAGGTAATTTGCAGTGAAATGACTCTATTTAGGAAGTGGTTTTCTGAGAAAAATACACACATTTTGAAGACCCTTTAAAATTGCAAACTCAGGGCTGAAAACTGAGACTATGATTAGATTTTAGTGTGGAAAATAGAATATTTGGAGGAACAGCACACAAACATGAAATTAGTCAAATGCAATACTTCATATTTGTCATCAAATACTTTAGAAAATGTTCTTAATATAAATTCTTAATTGAGTGAGCATCATAAAGTTGTTGTTACAAAATATGCCTAAAAACAGAACTTAAGAGCTATGTTTAAATCTGTGGCTTTTTAGACCAGTTTTCTTATGTGCAATTTTTTTCACATCCTAGAATCCACCATCAGTGGTGTTAATACACACAGACCCAAGCGCACCAGTGAGACTGAATTGCTGAAGTACAAGATATTTATTTATTTATTTTTGTCTAGAAAGTAGTTAATTTTGAATACTTGAAAAATCCTATTTAATTTTAAATTACAATACAAATACTTTTAAAATCCTGCATAAAAATCCCAATCATGAAAAGAGAAGTTGAAATTCAGCTCCAGAAGGTGCCAGGCTTGGTGGTGCACACTTAATTCCAGCAATTTGGGAGGATGAGGAAGGAGCATTGTAATTTCAAGGCCAGCCTCGGCTTTGAGAGAGAACTTGTCTCAAAAAATAAAAAAGGCCCTTTGCATGGAATTCTCCATCTAATAATCTAGACAAAAAAATTCATTTTTGAGTTATAGAGACTTGCTTATAATACTCAATACCTTTTTTTTCTTTCCTTTTTTACTAAGGAATGAACCCAGAAGAGCTTTACTACTGAGCTACATCCTCACCCCTTTTTATATTTTGCTTTGTGACAGGTTCTCACTAATTTGCTAACATTGGCCTCTCCTCGAACATGCAATCCTCCTGCCTCAGCCTCCCAAGTCACTGGGATACAGGTGTGTGCCAACATACCCAGCCTATTTTTTGTTCATATTTCCCGAGAACAAGACATAATGGTATAGCCCATATAAATAAAAACTACAGTCACTTTGAACTAAAGCCAATTTTATATTATTATTATTCTTAATGGTGAAGTAAGTCATTGTTTTTTCTACTTAAGTGAAGAAGTTGAGAAAAAGTATGAGTAATAGTAATAGTGAAATTGCAAGTAGGTTTTGCATCGAACAAGGAAGAATAATGTCTTTTATACTCCACGTTGCTAAAATTAATACTCCTTATAATATACTTTGTATCTATTATTTTATTTGAATTAGAAATTTAAAACACATAGTTTGTTCCTATAACCGCTAGGCATCTCTCCATGAATTCAAAGTATATATAGAGTCAGTAGGCATTCATTTTTTTCAAGGAATTCCCTGAAGCCTCACAGTAAGTTCCGTTTTTCTATGGGGAGGCAATGCTGAAATAACCCCTCTAAGCAGGAAGGGGAGTGTTAACTCCAGCCTAACACTGCAGGGTGACTCCTAGAGTCTCATCAGTTCACAAGCCTGCCCTCTTTCTGCCAGTAGCCCTACTCCAGGGGGCGCGCATGAGTCTCCTGCTGCCTCATCCTTTGAGACCTAGGCAGGCTTCCAAAGTTCTTGGAGGGAAAATGTTCCTTTCTTTTAGCTCTAAATTTGGTCAGCAGTCCCATAGCTGAATGCCCAAGGCAAGAGCTTTTATGTGATGTATTTTTAGGTCCCATAAGGAAACCGCTCAGTGGTTTCCTTGCTTTCCTCTCAGGAATCCACCAAAGAGAGAATGGATACATTTTCTCCCACCCCACAAAAGTCAACTCAAAATGGATAAAAGGTCTAAGAACAAGACCAGAAACTTTGCAACTATTAGAAGAAAAAATAGGGAAAGCATTTCAGTATACAGGCGCAGTCGAGGACTTCCTGAATAGAACCCCTGCAGCTCAGAAAATAAGAGCTAAAATCAATAAAAAGGATAGCATCAAATTAAAAAGCTTCTGCACAACAGCAGAAACAATTAACAGAGTGAAGCAACACCCCACAGAATGGGAGAAAATCTTTGCCAGCTACTCTTCCAACCGAAGACTAATATCGAATACATAAAGAACTAAAGTAACTTAATATTAAAAAAAACAAATAACCTAATCAATAAATGGGCAAATGAACTGAGCAGGCATCCTTTTTTATTTTTTCTGTTTATTCCCTGTAGCTTCCACATATGAGGGGAAACATACAATACTTTTCTTTCTGAGTTTGACTTATTTAGCTCAAAATTATGGTCTCCAGTTCCATCCATTTTCCTACAAACGATATAATTTCATTTTTCTTTATGGGTAAATAAAACTCTTTTACATACCACATTTTCTTTTACATTCACCTGTCGAAGTACACCCAGGCTGTTTCCATAACTTGGCATTGTGAATTGTGCTGTGATAAACATAGATGTGCATGTGTCTCTAAAGTATGCTGACTTAAATTCCTTTGGATAAACAACAAAGAGCAGTATTGATCGATTATATGGTAATTCTATTTTTTAGGGCTGTGCATACTGATTTCCTTGGTGACAGTATTAACTTATATTCCTACTCCCCACCCCCATCATCTACTGCATTTATTGTGATTTATGTTCTCGACAGTTGCCATTCCAGCTGGAGTGAGAGGAATCCTAGTGTAGTTTTGACTTCATTCCCCTGATGGCTAAAGATGTTGAACATTCATATAGTTGTCCAACATTTGTACTTCTTGAGAAGTCTCTGTTTGATTCATTTTCCCATTTATCAATGGGGTTATTTTATTAATGTTAAGTTTCTTTTTGCTTTTGCTTTCGTTTTGGTTCTGGTTTGTCTTGTCTAGTTCTTTATTTATTCTGGGTGTTAATCCTCTATCGAAGGAGTAACTGGCATAGACTTTTCTCCCACTCTGTTGGTTGTCTCTTTGTTAATTGTTTCCTGTGCTGTACAGAATTTTTAAAAATTTGGTATCATTTAATTTATTGACTCTTGCTCTTATTTCTTGAGTCATAAGTACCTCGTAAGCTTTTTAATTTCAGGCTCCCTACTGATAAAACTTATCACTAATTCATTTGCCTCCTTTAACAATAAAAAACGATTTAAAAAATAAATTTGAAAAAAAGCTTTTTAATTTCATGTAATCTTGTTAATTTAATTTTGCTTTTCTTGCCTGTGCCTGTTCCTGTATTTTCTGTAAGAGTTTTCAAGGTTACAGAACTTACATTTTTCTTTAATCCAATTTGTATTATTTTTTGTATAACGTAAAAGAAAAGATTCTCATTTCATATGAATATCCCGTTTCCTTGACATAATTTCCTGAAGGGGTTACCTTTTTTTTTTTTTTTTCAGGGCTGAGGACCGAACTGGGGGCCTTGTGGGTGCTAGTCAAGCGCTCTGCCACTGAGCTAAATCCCCAACTCCTAAGGCATTATCTTTTAACAGTAAGTGGTCTAGGCAAGGTTGTCAAACATTAGTTGAACACTAACACATGGATTCATATCTGGGCTATCCTTTTCCTTTTGTCTACTTTTTTGGCTTTTATTAATTAACTATTTTGGTAAACAAATTTGAAATCAGGCAGTGTGAAGAGCCCACCATTTTTCTTTTTCATCAAGATTGCTTTAGCTGTTTGGGTTCCTTGTGGTTCTAGAAGAACCACGAAAGATGTTTTTTGTGTATTTCTGTGAAAAATTCAATGAAAATTTTGATAGATTACAATGAATCTGTAGAACACTTTGGATAACATGCACATTTTAAAAATAATAATTTTTCTAGTCCATGAACTTCAGATATCTTTGTGCATTCTACAATTTCTGTTTTTATTGTCATAGTTATCCATGTAAATATTTTCACCATCTTTATTCCAAGTATTTTACTCCTTTTTATGCTTTTGTAAATGGAATTATTTACTTAATTTCTGTTTCACATAGTTTATTCTTATTGAAAAGAAATGCAAGTGGTATTTTGTGTTGTTTTGTTCTTTGGGAAATTTACTAACTTTGTTAGTTCTAACAATTTTGGCTGCATCTCATAAGTTTGAGTATGTAGTATTTTCAGTTTTATCTGCCTCAAGATAACATTTAATTTATCTTAAACAGTGTTTGTTAAGGAACATGATCTTTTTGAAGTATTTGTGAACTTTCCAAAGTGTTCCTCTTAATAAGTTCTAGCTTTATACCGTTGTGTTTGGAAAAGAGACTTGGTATGATTCCAGTCCTCTTAAATTTGTTAAGTTTTACTTTGTGACCCTGGAGAACATTAACTTTGTACTGGAGAAATTATGTAATCTGCTGTTGGAGGGCACATTCCACAATAGTCTGTGAGGTCCATTTTGTGTGTAGAGTTAGTCAAGTCCACTATTTCATTATTGATTTTCTGCCTGGATGATCTATACTTTGTTGAAAGTGGGTTATTGAAATTCCCTGCTATTGTTGTATTGTCATCTGATTCTCCCTTTAGTTTGGTTAGTATTTTCTTTATTTGGGAGCTCCAACATTGGCAATATGCATACGTCTGTTTTTATAAAAACTTCATATTGCCTTGAATGCTGTGCCTTTTGGGGAATCAGAATAATACTAGTCTCATAGAATGAATTAGAAAGAAAGTGTCTTTCACCCATCTGTTTCTTTTTTTTTTTTTTTTGCTTATGTTTTATTTTGTTTTTGTTTTGAAATATAGATGAATTATTGGTGTGAATTTTTACTTAAATCCCTGATAGGGTTTAGTGTTTACCAGTTAATTCATCTGGACCTAAGCCTTTCCTTGTGGAAATCTTTATAATTTCTAATTCAATCTTTTCATTTTTGTGAGTCTATTCATGGGTTCTATGTTTCCTTGAATAGTTTGTGCTTTTCTATGAATTTGTTTATTTCATTTGAGTGAATTGATTAGGTGATATTCAGCTGTTCATACTATTAGTGCATATTTTGTTTTGATTACTTATTTTATTATTCTAGGGCATATCTTATTTTTTAAAAGTATATTTTAGCCTGTAATCACACTCACTCAGGAGGCTGACGCAGGAGGATCACAAGTCTGAGGACAGACTCAGAAATTTAGTGAGACTATATCTCAAAACAAAACTTAGGACTGGGGATGTAGCTCAATAGTAAAGTACCCCTGGGTTCAATCCCCAGAACCTGTGAGAAAAAAAATATGTATATCTATCTATCCATCCATCTATCTATCTATCTTTAGAGAGATGTATATAAATATTTTTTATTTCCCATACATATAAGGGAAATAAATTCTATTTATAAAAGTATGAAAAACTACTGAGATAATTCAGTAAATTATATTAGAATAAGTAAGTTCATAAAAGTGTCTGAAGGAATCTGAAACACACACACATGTATATGAAAGTATGACTATAGATATACATATATATATATATATATATATATATATATATATATATATATATATATCTTTTGGTGAAATATATCAAGCTTATTCAGGCCAAGGTAGACTAGAATGGAATAGACTACTATTAACAAGTATAGTTTATGCTTCTAGGAGCTTATGCAAATTTATCATTTTATTTCTTATGAAATATTATCAATGACACATTAGGAAAGTAGCAAATACAAACATATTAGACAACAACAACAACAAACAGTAAATTGTAGGATAAATTTTGGGTCAATGACAACATCACAATCCTTGGTAGAAATTTTCTATTTTCTTTTCTGAAGTGAAATATCATTAAAAAAATCCATTTCTAATTTGAGTTCATGTATTAAGTAATAATAGGAATGATTTCAATGACTTCTATATGCTAGGAAGGATACACTTTTTAGCTTATTTCACCCTAAAAGAAATGCATAAGGAATACTTTCAATATTATCGTTTAGTAGAAGATGTGAACTTGAACTTTAAGAAAAACAAAAGCATCCTTAAGTTGCAGGGCTGTGAGTCCTTGCCTTCTCTAGGAGAACTGTAGAATCCATTGGCACTGGCAAGTTAGTGGCTCCAAAAACACATGATATGAACAAGGCTGTTAGGGGTCAGAGATGTGCTTCCCTGTCCACTCCACCTCATCCTCTTTCCTGCTCCTTTCTCCATTCTGATTTCTCTGACAGCATTGTCATCAAATTACATTAGCAGACCATTGAAGTAATTACTATCTGAAATTCTGTAAAATAAAGTGGAGATTTTTTTATTCTAAATAAACATAAGAAAGAAGTTTAAACCAATTGCAAGTGCCCATCTCAGGTCACAAGGGACATGTATGACTCTGCTGCCCCTCTCTTTTTTGAAATTGACTCTCCTTCAGTGATGGATACCAGGGTAATGTCCCTAGAACAAAATTTAACAAAAGAACCTTTCTTCCTTTTGTTATGTGATTTTTTCCCTCTTTTCAGATAAGAAGCCCCTGAAACCAAGGTAGGAAGGCATCTCTATTATTACTAATAATCACATATTACAGTAAACAAAAGACATAAATAAACAACCTTTCATACTGAAAATTTTCATACTGAAAATTACTTTATTCTTGGCCATAAATGTTCAGTTGTTAATGAGATTACAAAAGCATTTGAGGATGATTCACAGAGTAAAAATAAGATTGTAGTTTTTCCACTTTAGGACATGTTGTTATTTGTAAAGGCTTGATATTTTTAAATTTTACAGGTTTAATTTATTCTCTTTACATCTCAAAACAGCAGCTTCTCAAGAAATCATACATGAAAGGAATGTTAATGTGGTTAAAAAGGAAGAACACCAAGAATGAGATAGATGTGTATAAAATAAAAAATGTAATTAGAATTTTATCTAATAAAAGTAATTTAAATTTCATTAGTTTGCATTTAAGAACATGAAAGATGTATTATGATGAAAATATAATTTAATTGTGCAGCTAAACAGCAGTTTTTTTTTAATTAAAAAAAGGGAGGGACAGGGATAGAGAGAATATTTTTTATTTAGTTTTTTATGTGGCTTTCATTGCTTCAACACTTCATTGTGTACACCACAGTGCTGGAACTTGAACTGGCATCCTCACGCATATTAGGCAAGTGGTGTAGCCCTGAGCCACTGCTCCCCAATCAGTGTTTCCTTTAGGAAGTCAAGTAGATAAATTCAGAAAAAGCTGATTAGGTCCTAAAGAATTAATCAGTAATTTATAAGAATGGGAAATTACAATCAGTGCATAGTAACAGTATTAAATGATTGTTACAAGATTCTTTATAACCAAAAGTGTCACTATTTGCTTAAATAAAATTTGCAAAGTGGGGAGGGAGCATGATAAAGAAGTGTATGAAAATATAGGAAGTATACAGATCCTGCCCAGAGAATTATTAAAAACTAATAAAGTACTAAATCAGCAAACATCTATTTAGGCAAAGTCTTGCCTTCGGAATTTTACTTAATTAGAATATAGCATCACCAGTCATTTCTGCAAAGATAAAAAATAAAATACACCAGACAATAAAAAGGCAGAATGATTCTCCAAGTCAGTAATACCATACTAAAATCCAGAGAGAAGTCTTCTGTTCCAGCAATGCAAATAACATATAAATCAGTCTAAGGAATTTTGTCTTGAAAAATGAAACACCTTAAAAATTTGTCAAATTGCCTCTGAGATTTCATTAAGATTTTTGAGCAACATTATACAATATTTTTGTCAATTTATAATACAGCCAACTATTCCTTCCTAGTTGGTACACAATGACCTTAGAAGTTAAGACAAACAATAGCAAATGCCTTTGAAAATTTCATTAAGTAGAGTTTGGCAGACACCTGCAATTCTTCAAGACCTCCCCACCTCCTGTTTCTCTCTGTCTCTCTTGATGTCTCTCTTTCTTTCTCTTTTTCTAATGTATTATACTCAGAAGACCTGAAAGATTATTTTAAAATTTATCCCAACATAAAATGAATAGCAAACCATCTTATTATTGGTTTCTGACATATAAAGATTCCTAGGGTGAAAAATGCCTCACTAACTGAGTCACATTTCCTCAATATTATATCTAAATGTAGTTTATTCTAACACTTTTCTCATCTGAAGAAATGTAAGAGACGTCATATATGATTCAGAAAAGACACTTAGTTCATATGGAGTGGGAAGATGAATAGTTTTACTACTTGCTTTTTGTTCCCCTCTGAGAAAAGTGGTTCCATGACTGAACTTAAAGGTCAAGGAAAAAGAGTCACTATAAGCCTAGTGCATAAAATTAAAGAGATCGATTCAATACAAAACTAAGGTCACCTCACCCAATAAGTTGAGTTTATTTCTACTTTGAAAAATAAATAATGAATAAATCATCTCACACCATTAAAGATAGTACATATTATTAAAAAGTAAATTTGAAGATTTGAAGAGCTTAAGTAATCAACCAATGTAAAAGGACAGCTTGACAAATTTAAGTACCTGCAGTGAGGTTAAAAAAAAATTACTTAAACCAATCTTTTTCACAGATGGTTCAGTTTTAATAAAAGCACATGAGCTTTGGTTCAATGGCCGATGCAATACTGTTTTTCCTTCCCAGTACTGAGTGTGGAAATCCTAAAATAACAATAGAAGCAGGTGACAACACACATTATTGAGGGGTCTACATAGCTGACTCTTTGCCTTTTACTACAGGAGACAACATAGATCTTAGATTCAGAAAGATACATTTTTATTAAATATTCTCCTTGTGGAAATGGCTATCATATTAAAAGTTATAAGAAAACCATGATGTCTGCAAACCAAAAACTCCCAGGGTATTCTTAGCATAGTTATATATAAAAAGGCAAAATGAAATCGAAAGTTAAGAAAATTTATTTACATAACTTGAAAAAAAATCTCCTCTTCCATTAAAGAAAAAAAAATCACGAATGAATCTGACTAAATGTTAAGATACCAGCTGCAACTCACATATCTGGTAGATACAGCATTTCTGCTTAATTAAAATATTAATATATTTCATTAAAAATAAAATTAGAGGGACTTGAGTGGTGGCTCAGCAGTTGAAGTGTTTGCCTGGCATGCACAAGGACACAGGTTTGAACCCCAGTACCCCAACACCACGTACACAACGAAGTGTTACAACAAGGACAGCCACATGAAAAACTAAATAAAATTGATTCTTTCTGTCTCTCTCTTTCACTGCCCCTCTCTAGAAAAAAATAAATAAATAAATAAAAGTAAAATAGATTAGGTAATGTCCAGGCCTTTTAGTCACACCTTAAAGATAGACTCATCAGTTACTTTCTGACTATGGAAGAATTGTGTGGTAGCATTGAGGATAATGTTAGCACCAGCTGGCTACCAAGCCATGCAGAAGTAGGAATTTTGGTGCAACTTCGGGTCTGACATACGGGATGAGAAGGTGGTATGGTGGTTTAGTGGAAGATCATGCTTCAGGGTGCTACACAGCTCTGGTAAAATCAAAATAGCTGTTCTTTACAGCCGTACTAAAATCCTGAAATCCTGCTTACTGAAATCCTGCTATAAATTCAGAAACTGAACTATCGTTACATACTCTTAGATGTTACAACTTCATATTCGTTCCTCACTTCTCCTGTCGAATTTTGTGTTCTAGCAACACAAGAGCAAAGCAATGGCTTTCATTCTTAAATACAATGGCACATTAATATTTTAAAGAGCCTAATTTATTACCTATTAAATGGTCCCATGATGAATGAGAAAATTAATATAATTATGTAGCTCATTTTTCTTCCTCATTCCACTGTACACAGGAAATACCATATTGTATTCCCAGTTGTATCTTCAGTGTCCAGCACTCCAGCACTGCACATGGTAAATACTCAATGAATATTTTTGAATGAAGAATAGTCATATTATTTGTTGATTTTTTAAATTTTTGTTTTGTTTTGTTCATAGACTAAGAAAAATGAAAGAAAGAAGGGAGGGAGGGAAGAAGGAATAGTAAAAGAAAAATTCATTCTCCAAAATGCTAGTACATTTTATGCACAAGTAAAGCGTACTTGTCGGGCAAGTTTAGGAATGCAACACTTTTGCCTATATAAAAGGATCTCCTAGAGGGAAAAGGCAGCGTCTTTTTCATAAAGATGTTCAGAGGTTTAATGACAGTGTTAGCAGGTGGCAGATAGAAGTAGGTGCAACAATTGCTCAAGGAGAGTCCTTGCAGTCATGAGTCATCCTAAACCTTTCCAGCAAGAGTCTGGCAAAGATAGGTCTAGCTGGAAATGTTTTGATCACAGAAAGAATTTCACCATGCAGGTGTAAGGAGGAGTGACTGAAGGTGACTGCTAATGTGGGCTCAAATAAGGATGGTACACTGCTCCCAGCCTCCTGAATCAGTGCACCAGCATCAAGAACAACCCTCCTGTGCCGGCGTAGGAGGGTAATTTTTGAATTTTAGTGTCTGCTTCAATCTTCCTACTATCAGGGAAGGATTTTAAGTTAGTTTTGTAGATTAAATGTCATTGAGAGTGAATTTGTTTTTGCTTGTGCCCTCAAAGGATTTCAAAGAAGACACTTGTTTAATAAGTGGAAATATTAAGTAAATAAGATGAACAATCTAATTTCTACTCTCTCACTAAGAATTTATACATCTGCTCCTGACCAGCCACTAGAAATGAAATAATTAGTCCCTCAATGGAGTACTGTAATATCATGGATAAATTATAGTTTAAGAATAGGTCTAATTTGAACCAACCCAAAGTTTAGTTTTAAAGTAACACATGATAATTTTATAAACAATTGCACTCTTCAGAAATTAATTAACATGTCATGAATTACCCAATGTAGGATGTATATATCCAAGTCCCAAATGCATAGACAATATCTATTAAAGTTAACATAATGCTTTAGAAATTATTATCAATTTAAATATTGTGCCAAAGTTTTTATTTTTAAAATGGTCATAACTGCCCTATAATCATGTCATGGCTGGATCTTAAGTAACCCCCCAGTGGCCAGTATGTTGAAGGCTTGATCCCCAGCTGATACCACTGTTAGCAAGTTATGGAAACTTTGGGAGGTAGGACCTAGGGGAAGGAAGTTGGGATACCAGGGTGTGCTCTGGAAGGTGATGCTGGACCCTGGACCCTTCCTCTCTCTGTTTGTAGGCCACTGTGAAGTGAACAGACCTTTGCCACCATGTGTTTCATGCCATGTGTTGTTGCTATCTCACCAGAGTACCAAAGCAGCAGTTGTAAGTGGCCATGAACCTCTGAAACCAAGAGCTAAAATAAATCTCTCCTCCTTTTAAGTTGTTTATCTAAAGTGCTTATCACAGCAATGGAAATCTGACTTATACTATTAAGTAAAAGTATATCAAAGGTACACTTCGTTAGTTTCATTAAATTAACTTAACGTTTCCACAATACTCTGAGTATTTTTTGTACTGAAACAAACTTCAGTTGGTAAGAATAGAGATTTGAGTTGGCTTGATTTTTATAAAATACATTAATATACATGCTTTCTTTTTAAATTTAATTATAAATTTTACAATGCAAAATAATAGCAACCAGCCAAAATCTTACATAGGCAAATTTTTATTTAAACCTAAAGGGAAATTAACTGGAGCTTGTTCTGAGCCAAATTAAACAGAAACAAAGATTAGTGTGATTGAGAGTGGTTCAAATAATCAGACCCATAAGATTGAGTCTCTAGCCCAGTAAGAGCAATCTCTTTGGCCATTGTTTAAACCCAATGCAACTCTGTTCCACCTGGCTGGCTTTGGAGAATCACATTTTTATAGTTTGTTGCTGAGCAATACATTTCTTTAAAACATGCTTTGATTTGAAAATGCATGGATCTTATTTCAGTAAGTAATATAAAGATGACAGAACTCTATTATTCTTAATTTAATCCCTTAATGATGGACATACCTACTTATTGTATTTACAGATGTAACCTATATCAAAAGTACTTTGGAAACTTCAGGATTAACAAACTAGAGTATTTTTTTTCTATTGAAGTAATTTAAGGCTTCCATTTCTTTTGTTATTCCAGTTCTTTTTGTAAACTATCCAGTTCTTGTGCTCAGTCTGGTGCTTACAGAGAGAGATGTTTGAAATAAGTAGTAAAAAGGGTGGAAGGAGGATCCCTATTTCTTTCTTAGTGAGCACGTCACACGCTCATGCCTAAAACTGTGGGAATCTTATATTCTGTTTAGTACATCTTCTCATAGAGTCCATAGCTATAGGCTTATTCTTAAATATTTTTATATTCTGTTTACTAAAAAATCTTAAAAATTATATCTTTCTCTGAAATGTTATTTGATATTCAAATTTTATGTACTAATATGTTTCTTTTTTTTGAAAGTGCAAAATTTTTAAAAAGGAAATCAGGTAGGGACAGTTGATAATTTTTATAACATTTCTCAGTTTTTAGATACTCTTTCAAAACTTCAAAACATTTGAGTTGGCAGGAGAAGCTGAGACCACATTAGCAGATAAAAGAAGAGGGGCCCATAGTCAGAAACAGCTATGTCATCAGAAAGGGTTGAAATAACACAAGGTGACTTAAGAAGGGGCATGGAAATTAGAATGTATAGTACCTAATCTAGATGGGAAAACACTCTTTGTCAACAAATTTGATGCTAAATAGGAAATATATTAAATACCATAAATTTACATGGAAGAAACCGATTTCCATATTTAAGTATTGTCCAAACAGAGCCTGAAACTTCCTTTCTATGCTGCCAAATAAGCACTGCTCCAGCTGTACATGAAAAAGGAATAGGTTTGTCCAGGCTCCTTCATCAGGGCAGGCAGATGTAAGAAGGAATTTTAGCAGGAGGTGCAGTGTACGGAGAAACTGAAAAAAAAAAAAAAGAAAATGAGTTGTGTAGATCTTAACTGTAAAAACAGCAAGAAGCCAAATGACAGAAAAGTCAAGAAGTCAAGGGCATGCATTATTAGACCAGAATTAGAGGCCACAATTAAATTAATTTATAATTTCTTAGCAAAGCAAATAGTGTTGACCAACTTGTACTCCTTCAAACAGATTATAAGCCTGCATTTCATTTATTATTACTTTCTGAACCTAAATATAATGCTGGGAACTTGGCAAGTATTCAGTACATACCCCTTAGATTGAAATTCCAAATTATGAAAAGGTATAAAGAATAATATAAAAGTAGGAATACAAACAAGGTTGGGGAATATATTCAAATGACCACAACAATTTCTCTGAAACAGAGTAATAGGGACATGACTTAAACCTCCTTGTAAATCCTGAGGGGATGAGGCATTTGCCATAAGCTTTCACCAAAAATCATTTTTCCTTTCTTCCTAAGCATTTTAATCAGACATTCCTTATTTTTAGTAGAGCACTCAATTCCCCCAAATATGTTGTAAGACAGTTTGCCATGTTTCTCGCATGTACATGTTTATGAAGATCTTTTATTCCAGCATTGCAGATGCGTGTATGCCAATAACACTGGAAAGCAGTCTCTCCCTCCACATCAAAGAACAGATTTATCTCCCAAGATAGTAAAAGTAATGTCTTTCTCCAGGGCAATCTTTGTGCAGGTCTGCAGGTCATCTTAAAAGGTGGGAAATCACTGGGTATGGTGACACACACCTATATTCCCAGCACCTCAGGAGTCTGAGGCAGGAGAATGGCAAATTCTAAGCCAGCCTTAGCAACTTAAAGAGACCGTAAGCAACTTAGTGCTACCCTGTCTCAAAATTAAAATTAAAAACAGTCTGGGGATGTGGCTCAGAGGTACCAAAAGGAAAGAAAAAAAATGCAGGGAGTTTCCTAAGCTCAGGTTTCCTCAGCTATGACTTGGACCCACTGTGTACATGGCCTCCATGTGTGCCCCACAGGAGTTGGGAAGGGAGAGAAGTAGATGAGTGCATTAGGCTTACCCTGCCGCTCTGCCACAGGTAATAAAATCCATCGTCTTCTACCTCATGTCCTCATGTCTTCTGCCAGCATCTATGAAATTATGGTTAGATTGCAGCTAGGCTCAAATCTCACATACTTTCTAAATTTTAGAAAGTATTTATCATCTTTCTGAAGTTTAGGGAATGGCTAACGGGGCTTGAGTGGAAGTGTTTTGTTACTTTCATGGTACGTCCTTGAAACTAGGAACTATGACCTCTTTACATTCTTCCCTGCTGGATGAAATGTAGACAGAAGCACCGAAGTGTCAGAGTCCATTATGGAGCACAATGTGAGTTCAGGGATGCACTGCATTCAAGACTTGCAGTAGGTTTCCATGGTACTTGAAATAATATAGAATTTTTGAAGATTTTTTTAAAATTTTTATTAAGCGTGATAATGGGCCAGTTACTTGCTAAATAATGAAGACTCATTCAATCTGTCAAATCTCACAAAAGCTTTATAATACTCATTTTACAGATGGCATAAATTGATGGCCACCTAGTAAACTGCACATGACGGCAAAGTGGCATGTAACTAGCAAATGGCACTAAATTAGAGAAGGGCAGGTGGACTCGGTCTTGTTGATACAGACAAGTACCATATTGCAATCTGAGCTCCAGAAAGGCCAGTGTGTACCACATACCCACAGCTAACAGTGTGCCTGATACAAACCAGGTATTTGCTGAATCAAACAGAGTTGGAGTCACTAAAGCCTACTCACTCTCAGTTCTCTCATTAAAACTAATAATAATAAAAAGTAAGCAAGAATAATAGAAATTTATAAGAATGTTATTAGGATTAGAAATGACAAATAAATGCTGTCATATATTGGATACACAATCAATATATATTGTATTTCGTGAACATATGTGTTAAGAAAAATAGCAGTCAATTCATTAATTGTTTCTGATTTTTATTGACCAATTTTGCTTCCCAGAGTTAATTGTGGTAAACATATCCGACACAGACCTTACTTCATTTGGCATCTGAATATGAATGGATTTGTTAATGTCACATGTTAAAAATTTAAAGAGAAATTTATAATTTGATACAGGAAATCATCCCAACATGGATTGAATTTCATTGTTCCTTTATTTTTCACAGCAGGTGAAGACCCTTTAAATGCCAATCAGGTCAAAAATTATCTTCTCTGAAAAAAAATGTCAAATTAGTTATCTTGTACACAATGTTGAGCCTGGAGATGAATACATTCCCAAGCAGCTGCAACACATAATTAAAATGCACACATTTGTTGATACCCTGCATCTTCCTAACCTCCAGCATTTCTCCTGGTTCTGTTTTTAAAAAGCAAATAGAAAGAATGAGCTATTGCAAAAAAAAAAAAAGAAAAAAAATAAGGAACTTATCCAACACTTTTTATCCGATTTTTTAAGAAAAATTATTGGGCAATTATAGTTTAAGATACTAATATCTTGACAGCAAATTCATCAATTTATTACAAAGTCATTCCATCATGAATGGACACAAATCAATGTGAGATTAAAAGAGCACAAGGATGAGGCTGAACCAGCCTGATTAAAGAACAGTAATCTAAGTGGAAGCAGAAGAGACATTCCCTTTGTCCTTCCTGAATAACAGCTCAAATAGATGCCTAATGGGAAGAAATCAAGTAAATACCAAACAAAAATTCTCTGGAAATATTTGCACAGCAAGAATTGTAATACTTTCAGTAATGTGGGCTGAGGTTTCATCAAATCAGATAAATAAAAATGTGTCCTTATAAGATTTATGTAAATCCTTAACAATAAGAATTTGTTGGTGTGACTGGAGTGATGGCTCAGAGACAGAGCGCTTGCCTGGCACCTAACGTGAGGACCCGAGTTTGAACCCCAGCACCACATATGTAACTAAGAGTCAGAAAAACAGAAAGCAGATGAAAATGGAAATAAAATTTATTCTCTGTCTCTCATTCTCTCTCTCTTTACAAAATAAAAGAACCTGATGCCGATTCACCCAAATGTTGATTGCCATTGAAGTCTACTAGATGGATGAGCATATTCAATTCTCAAATGCCTCTCTTATATTTGGCAATTGAATAGAAGCTTCTAAATATGAGAAACTTGGGAAGTTTCAAATAGGAAGAAATAAAACAATGTATGCATCTCCTATGTGCAAACAGATATTTTAGATTATTGTTTTGTTTTGTTTTGAGAATTATTCTGTCTTGGAACATAAATCTACAAAATATACATCTATAAAATTAACACTTTAGAAATAAGAGAGATTTAGTAGTTCATTAGTGTATAACATTGTACACTTGATTCTCTGTTACATATCAGGTATAAAATATTATTGCTGCCCCCATTTCGTGCTACAGATTTTATAACTATTTTGGGACATAGCCCTATTTCAGTCAGATTTAAACTCATTACTACATTCACTTGGTGGAAGAGAAATTATCTGTCATCTTATATTTGACAGGATGTTCTCCTGGGCTGTATATTTTAGGTTCAAATATAGATTCTGCCTCCTTCTGTCGTTTTGAGTCTTGTCTAGTTGAAATCAGTAACTAGGTAGAGAATACTGTTCTTGTTAAATGCTTAACTATTGCTCAACTAAAATAGACATTGGTATATTTTATTTCAACATTTAAAGTGCTCAATCTCCTCACTGTCTGTTATGCTATCTTCAATCGCTGCCTAAATTTTAGATGCACACTAATCATTATTTGAGATGTAGAATTCATGTGTTACGTATCTCTGAGTTGGGAATGAGAACTGGGACAGCTGTGTTTTGCACTACATTCTCCATTGCTGGTTCTGATATTTTTGTAAGAGTTACTATTTTTGAATGCATCTTATGAAAGTACTATCATCACATGGCTTAATGATGAAGTCATGCCAAGCTACAAGGTAGGAAGAAAAAGTCATCTTTCCCCTGAAATCAGTTCTACAAATGTCCAACAAAATCACTGACTACAAAATCAACTGTTTTTCATTCTTTGTTCTTCCAACTAAGTGTCAGAGCAATGAAAACTAGATGAAGAACTAAATAAAATTGATTCTCTCTTTCTCTCTCTCACACACATACTGTCCCTCTCTCTCTCTCTCTTTATAAATAAAATTACTTTTCTCAAATGTATTATATGGCAAACAAACTATACCCAGTTGGGAAAAAATTCTAGTTCTTAAAATTTCTAGGCATATAACTATATTGAAAATATCAGATTTATGAAATGATAGCATCATATCAAGATTGTTAATTTCCAAGGGAAGATATTTGTAAAACTCTTATAAGAATATAGCAAGAGTTAAACAGTCTCCCAATCAGGGGAAATAATATAAATATTTGTGAATTTATTTAAAAATATGTACATATCTTTAAAGCTAGAGTTGCAATGCTGATGTCTCATGGTGGATACTAAGAAGGAACTCTATGCAGTGTATGCAGACAGAGTTGCAGTAGGATAGGGAAGTGACACTGGATCAAAAGTTCTGGCATGGGAAAAGTAATGATTAAAATAAAACATAGCAATAAGAAAGGTAATAAAACGCTGTTTCACCTTTGTAGTAGCTTTCATTTGAGTTGAAAGTTGAGGAGATTTGTCTTTGATTAGAGTATCCAAATGAATATCATCCAAATTCAAACAGTTTTGAGAGGGGAAAGGACTGCTGTTAGCCTTCATACCATGACAATAAATATAGGCACAGACTGTTCCAATCAAGCCAGGAGTTTGCAGCACAGAGCACCAAAGACAGGTGAATGATTTTTGGAAATCTAGTGAAAAGGAACTGTTAGGAGAGACTGGATTGGTCCTGTGTGAGGTCTTCTTTAGCACATGCTGAATTTCACGGACCTCACTCTGAAAAAAATAATCATTTTTTGTTAACATGTAATAAGTGCACATACTTATGGGGTATGATGTGGTATTCCAACACATGTATATAACACATTACTAATTGAATCATGACAATTAGTGCTTCCATATCCATAACATTTCTTTATGTTTGGAGTCATCAAATTGCTCTAGATCTTCATAAAATATATGATAGGCTACTGTGTATTATAGTCACCCACCGTGCTACAGAACACTAGAATTTATTATTGTGTTTTAATATCTGTGATTTTAAGGAAGTTTAATAACATTCCATAAGTGAGTTAAAGACTGCATTCCATTATAGTATAGAATAAACCTACTGATTTTTGTTAAATGTAAAATTATTTCTGTATATTTTCTTTCCACTTTTATTGAGCCATTTTTATGTTTCACAGTAAGTTCCCAATGAGAAGCTGAGGAGGAAAATATGGCTGAGAGAAATTCATATTCTCAACCTATTCACATTGTAATCAGAATGAAGAGAAAAAACAGTTTTACAGATGAGACTAAAAAGGAGACTGGCTGGTCGGGAATTCTAAGAGCAACATAAAATGGCTAAGTCACTTCTGATCAAAGGGGATAGTCTAAAAAGCTAATAGTTTAATAATAATTTTAATTATTATTAATAATAATTAACACACACGGCATGTATTACAGGCATATCTTTAAGCACATAATAGGCATAATTATTCCAAACCTTAATAGCGCCCTTACGTGATAAATTTGATGTTCATCCTCAATTTTCAAATGAAATTGGAGCACAGTAAGGAGAGATAATATGACTAAGGCCAGAAAACTAGTATCAGATCTGGGATTTGAATCCAATCTATATGGTTCTAGAACTCTTGTTATTACATGTAAAACAAGAGAGTTATGATCATAAAGGCAGACTTGTTCAATGACAGAACAAGCCTCCTCAACACCAAATACAAAGAAATGTGATAAATGAAGAACAGCTTGGAAAGATCTTCTAATTGGTGGTTAGAGGAGATGATATTCCTGTAAGATCTGCCAGGACCCCGGGAGTTTAGATTTAGAAAAGGTATTGCTCACTATTAATGTCTCTCTGCGTGTGTACATACAATTTAGCAAGAGGAAAGTGAATTAGCAATACAAAACAGATACTAGAAATTAGGTCTCATTATAAGCTTTCATTTTTTTGGTCAATGTAAAAATCACACTGCAATCTTCACTTATAGATGATATCGATACAATAACTTTTGGTTATTAACTATTTCATATTGGCCACTAAGCAAAGAATTTATTACACTGGGCTTCTAATTTCCTCATTTGTAAAACAGGTAAAAATTCTCAGCCTATCTCATAGCAAGAATTTTGTATGTCAAGTTTGCTATATTTTTAACTATTTATAATTATAGAGCATAATACATACATATAGTAAGGACATAGAATATAAATGTACAACTCAAATTCTCACAAAATGACATTCAAGCAACCATACCCAGAATTTGCTCTTTCTTAAACATGGTCATCTCCTCCTGCAATAGAATTGCTACCCCAATTTACAATAGAAGAATGGGGGGCTTGCAAAAAAAAAACTTAAGAATGGAAATATTGATATGCGCTCTTTGACAGTCTTCCTCTTATTGACATCTTCCCATTTGTTTCCCTTACTTTATATTACGCCACTGAATAAACATCACATCTTATGTATGTTTTATGTTCTACTTAGACATGTGCATTTTACCTCCTACAGTACTGCAAATACTGCTGCCGTGAACGTGATTCTTCATGTTCCCTGTTTATTTTCCTTTGATTTGGAATTATTGGGTCATAACGTATTGTTCAAATTTAGTTGGTAACACCAAACGACAGAGACTGTGTAAGTTCTTGGGGCTCTATCAAATCATAGTCTCTCAATTATGGATTGAGTTCATACAAGCTAAATTTTAGTTCTTCTGAACAGTGATCTAACTCCTATTCACTTTCCTTTGGTTGGTTTTTAAGCTGCCAACAGATAGCCTTGTTATTTTACCAGGGTTCATCCTCCTTGCCTGACAGTAAATCTAGATTCTTCCCAGTGCAGATCTATGCGTCAGGCAAGACTTCTGCTCTTCAGGGGGAACCATGACTAGATGCTGGGGGTCAAGGGAGGGGGCAGGGAAGGGGCAGGGAGGGGACAGGGAGGGCAGGTGGGATTAAAATGGATATCAATGCAGCTGGAGGGAGGAGTAGGGGAGTTATCAGTGCAGTTGGGAACCCTCGATGTCCATGAAAGCCCAGAAAACATGGGTGTAAAGTAGGGGAAACATGGGAACGGGGAGAAGTCAAAGGGAGGAGAACATGAATGGGCATGGGCCTTGGCTTGCTTTGACAATGTCCATGTGTTCATGAATGTGTAACAAGGACTCACTCCAATATGTAAGACTGTATTGAACGAATAAAAAAAGAAGAAATAAAAAGTATTTAATGAAAATCTAAAAAATATTTTCTGCTCTTAGCCATTTCTTTTGAAATCAGCAAGTTACTAGGAGAAAAGAGCTGACTCCATTCCTTGGTCTTTTCTCTAGTTCTTCTAATCACTAACATCCTTAGTAACTGGAAGCTCTTTTTTGGGGTACATTCCATAAGATTTGCTTTTATCATAGTGTTCTTTAATCTCAGCAGAATATTTTGTTCTAACCAGCTGGTGTATTACTATGAGAAGTTGGACTAATAGAGACATCAATACTCAATGGCAGTAGTGATGGAAAATATCAGAAACAATAGGAGAAGAACAGTCAAATAAATAAAAACTGCAATTTTCTTCATATAGCAAGTACCACTTGAAGTCTTGCTTATTGGAATCAGAGGAAAATATTAAAAAATAAAAACACATGACAAAACAAAATGCATTTGAAAGAAAAGAAACTAGAGAGTTAGAATAATGGTAATTAATATGCCAGAATATCAGAAAATTGGAAAAATCAGTTAAAATTCAAATAGGAACAAAAATCTCTGAAAAAAATATGATTGTAGTCAGAAGTGGTCCATTACATTCCAAGGTCAATTAAAATAAATCTGCATCAATGAATTCATTACCATCATCAGCTACAGTTTGCAAATCATAACAAATAAAATCTAATGCAATAAAATTTGAGATTAATGAAAGTTTCCTAAAATTTTATTAATTAAGATTATAAGCATTCATTAAGTAGAAATAAAAAATGCAATTAATCAGGCTGTCTGCAGTGGTACACATTTTTTAATCCCAGTGACATTGGAGGCTGAGGCAGGAGGACTTAAAGTTTAAGGCCAGCCTGGACAACTTATTGAGACCCTGTCTCAACATAAAAGTTATTTTTTTTTTAAAGAGAAGGACAGTGAGAGAAAGAATCTGTTTTTATTGAGTTTTTCACATCTTTTGTTGCTCTGACACTTAGTTGTGTACGTGGTTGCTGGGGCTTGAACTTGTGTACTCA
>PVKS010010576.1:0-59629 GCA_004027875.1 Aplodontia rufa | reverse complement strand
TCCCTTGGTGCAGTAATGTCTACCAACTCATGGGTCATAGTTGTTCCCCAAATTTAGTCTCTGCTAAGGATGCCATAACAAAGAACCATAAATTACATGACTTAGAAAAACAGAAATTTATTGTCTCACAGCTCTAGAGACCAGAAGTCTAAAAATCAAGATGTAAGAAGGGCAATGCTCCCTCTGAAGGCTCCAAAGACAAATCTGTACCAGACTTGGTAGTCCCTCGGCTTCCAACAGCATAATTCCAGTCTTCATGTGTGGTATCCATCTTCAAATGTCCACTTTTTATAAGGATACCAGTCATTTGGAGTAGGTAGGGTTCATCCTATGCCAGTATGATCTCAACTAATTACATCTGCAAATAAAATCACATTGTGGGGTACTTGGGTTTTAACTTATGAATTCTGGTAGGAGTCACAATTCAGCCCATTCTAGGCTCCAAGTTTCAGCCCACTGCTCAGCCATCATCTCCCAAAGCATCCTGACGTTCAAAGAGGGTGTCAAAGCATAGCCATGAATCTTCAGGTCCTATTGTTGAACTCTAGGCAAACTTTCCCCAAAAGATTTGTCCCACATGGGGTCCTTGATAATCTTACTTTGCAAGAGTCATGTGCCCATTCTGAGAGATAACTTTTTTTTTGTAGTTCCAAATACATGGAGCTGCAATATTCCTTTTGTCCTTTCAAAAAACTTTTGGGTTCCTTTTGCATTTTGCTCCTCTGTTAAACATGCTAAAATAAAGAAGAGAGGCATAGAGAATTATCAACACTAGCACAATGAAATATCTTAGCCATGTGTCTGTAACAATTTGCACACTGACAAACAAGGGATCCCAACCAATCAGAACCAGACTTTTGTTTGAAGTTTGGAAAACGGAAATTGCTAAGAAAATAAAAATTGCAAAAACCAAAAAAGTTTTATAAGTATAGAACAAGTCAAATAAAATAACATAACTAAATCTTAAAGGAAAATGAGTTAATGCAGCATGAAATAATAGTTTAGCGCTTCCCTGTACGAGCCACCTTCAGTGATTAAGAGATTATTCATGCATCAATCACTTCTTTGTATAGTCCCTATGCCAGGGTTCAGCGTCTGACATACACAACATCTCTGCTAATTTCAGCCAAAAGTCCCTGAAATTGCTTGGCACCATAGCCCTGGTCAGGCAGGAGTTCAGATGGTGACATATTCGTCAATCAGAGCCTTTCCCTGGGGTGCCCAGAGGGGAGACATTCAGAAATGAACCCAGTAAGTGACACAGAAGTTGAGAAGCACACAAAGAAAGCAGAAGCCAAGAGACATAAAAAGCTTAAAAAAAAAAGACCTCTACTGTCACAGAGACTACAGGACAAGCCATTAAGTACATGAGCAGGAGAAGCAGCCAGAGGAACAAATGCTGAGCAAAATGCTGCTGTTGAAAGGAACTGGCACCAGCTTCAGCAGGGACATTTCAGACTTGCAGCTGTCCCCAGAGAGGAGGTGACCACAAGAGCCCTGCTGTGTGCTTTGTGACAGCTTCTTTTCTGGCAGAGGAGCTGCTCACAAGGCTTCCTGTCTCCTCTTCTGAATGCATCCTAACCTCAAACCATGAGCTGAGACTCCCTGACTGTGCTTCTGTTGCTAGTGAACTGGAAGGGTAGAATAATGTACTGTCCTCAGAGCCCCAGGGAGAGCCAGTCATCTGAGTGGTGCAGAGACGCTCACTGCCATCACCTACAGACAGGCTGACCCGCTTCGCCAAACAGCTGCTGGAGCAAACTACTCCCGCTGACTCACATCTCCCCAACCATCCCTTAGCGAGGTCTCCTTATCTGAACAACACTTTACAGTGTCAGACACTGGTACTCATTTTCTCATTTGATTTTCATGACAATATTCCTCCCTTCGCCTTCTTCCTTCCCTTTCTCTCTCTTTCTCTCTCCCTCCCCTCTCTCTCTTTCTCTCTTTCTTTCCTCTTCTTAAATTTTAGGCTGCAGAGCAATGAAAAGGTCCCCCTTCACAGTCAAGGTCAATTTGACGACGTGTTCCAGGCCAACTGGCCCCCTCGCTCTTTCCTATGTTCAAGAAGCTGTGTGTTACGCAAACCCCTGGAGATGGAGGGAAGCAGAAGCTCACCAGGACAAATGGGGCTGCAGAACAACCAACCATGGAAGATAGGATGGGTGCTGCTGTGGCCTGTCTGCTGGATGGAATAAAGGAGTCACTGGGGCAGTCCAATCCTGACCCAGACAGGCACGCATGCTCATTGTCCACACGTCTGAGGGCTCTGAAAATCTCCTTTCACTCTCAAAATTTTTGCAGTTTGGACAACAGTTTATTTGGTCAACTCTTTCATAAGCCTTGAGGTATTGCTAGTTAATAAATCAAGGAAAGATAAAAGTTATGTTTTCTTAGTAAGACAGAAAAGCTTAGAAAAAGTATCTTTTTGGGAAAATTGTCAATGACTTGAATTTATTTTTTTAAAAGAGAGGTACAGTGAGTGACAGAGAGAGAGAGAGAGACAGAATCAATTTTTATTGAGTTTTTCACATGGCTTTCGTTGCTCTGACACTTAGTTGTGTACGTGAGTGCTAGGGTTTGAACCCGTGTACGCTGGGCAAGTGCTGTAACCACAGAACCACCACTCCAGCCCCCAATGACCTGAGTTTAAAAACAATGTTTGGCCCTTATTTAAGCACTCTGTTGAAACACTCAGAGCAATCACATTCCTTGAGTTTTTTAATCCAAGTTTCCAAAGTCTGAGTGAATAAGTTCATTGCATTTGTGATGTGAGGTTTGGTTTAGCTGGCTTGGACAGCAATAGCAAAGTACCTTAGACTAGGTAGCTTAAAATGGAATCAAAGGAGTCACAGGGGCAGTCCAATAATGACCAAGACAGGCATCCATTCTGATTGTCCACAGGTCTGCAGACTCTGAAAATCTGTCCATTTCTCAATTCTGGAGGCAGGAAGACAGATCAGGGTGCCAGCATGGGGAGGTTCCAGTGAGGGCATCTGCCAGGTTAACACACAGCCAATTTCTCATGTCCTCAAGTAGGGGAATGATAAAGAGCTAGCTCTCTGGACTCTTATAATGACACAAATCTTATTCACGACCCTCATCACCTAACTGGCTCCCCAAAATCACCACCAGATACCATCACATTGGGAGTTAGATTTCCAGAGATGAATTTTGGGATAGCACAAGCTTTTAATCTATAGAAGGGGTCAGGATTCTTTTATAGATCTATTTGCCATGGGAGATTGGAACTAGACACAAGTACTTCTTTTTATTTGTAAAATATTTACTTGTGCTGTGTTAAACCTCTTCTATTTTTTGAAGGACACTTTTTCAACAGGCATGATAGCAGTCTAAGTATATACATGAGGGAGTGACAGAAATTGCAAGAAAGATGTGATTGTAGGAACATATTTATTTGTCCATTTTTACGAAAATATGTTATTGCTTTCATGTGTGTCTCACAAATAGAAGACTGGGAGAATAACTTTTGTCAAGTTGACTGTTGATTCTTTCTACTTTAAGATCAACTAAGTCCAGGACCCTTTCATCTCAGATGCTTCTAATCTCAGCATCCCAATGAGTCTTTCTTCTTCAGTTCAGCCCCAGACCAATCCATCCAACAGAGTGTCAGAAGGTTGACTTTCCTACGATACGAGTCTTCTCATCTCTTCTCTGCTCAAAGACATTTAGAGCTTCTACTGCCCCACATCATTGAAAGGAACCCAGACTCCTTTGAGTGGATTTCTCAGTGCTCCATTGGTTGGTCTATACTATCTCTTGCTACCCTCCTACTGCTGGCTCTCCTGTGGATAGTTTTCATCCTAGCATTTGATTGTGTACTAATCTTGTATTGCTATTTTTTTTCTTAGTTAGAGAACTCACTTTCTGAACAGAATTGATAGGTTCATGGTGGTAATTCTTATTTTCCCTTCTCAAACACAGGCAATTTAGAGGTGAGGTTCTGGACTCAAAGCTTCTTAAGCATGGGAATTGACACTGTATCCACAGAATCTAACAGAGCATCTATGTGAAACTGTGTGTGAAACATATACTTGGTCTTTCTTTCCATTTCCTGGAACACAGCTTCTAAAATTCTTGGATTTTGTATTCCAGTGAAACTATTGGCGTTGCTGGCAGGTTACCAGTAAGACCAAGGCATAATTAGAAGACTAGGATTTTCAACCCTGCCAACTTCCAGGTGGGCAAGAAGGCTGAAGGTTGACTTGATCACCAATGGCCCGAAATATAAGCAGTCATGTGTATTTAATGAAACTTCCATAAACCCCTCAAGGGACTGATTTTGGGGACCTTCTGGCTGGCTATTATATACATGCAGGTTCCAAAATGTGATACCGGAGTGGGGAAGGAAGTTTTGCACTTCTTGTCTTATACCCTCCTCAATGCAGCTCTTTCATCTAAATGTTCATCTGTATTATTGCAATATCCCTTATAGTAAATGGGTAATTATAAGTAAAATATGTTCTGTGAATTCTATGAGCCTCTAGAAAATTAATCAAACCCAAGGAAGGGGTTGTGGGAACCTGGATTTATAGGCAGTTGGTCAGAAGCACAGACCACAACCTGGAAACTGTGACTGGCATCTGAAGCAGGAACACTCTTAAGGGACAAACCTTCAACATACAGTATCTGACATTACTTCCAAGTAGACAGTGTTGGACAGAATTGAATTATAAATATCCAGCTGGTGTCTGCTGCAGAATTAATTGCTAGGTATATGGGGAAATCTCCCACATGTCTGTCAGAGGTGTTGTAGGCTGTACAAGTACAGTAGGAGAAATTGACTTTTTCTTCCTCTAGCTCTTAGAACCTGATACTAAACTGGTGCCAGAAAAATTGCTGAATTGAGTGTATTATAATAGGTATTTAGTATATGAGTTGGATAATTCACTTTCCCCCCAGCAGATATCACCAAATTTAAGACATTTAATTTAAATTGAAGATTTTAAAAATTATGGTTTTAATCTGAAGGCTTTTTTTACTCATCAAACTAATACTTATATATTCAAGCCATAGAGTTCAAATTTACATTATTTCAAGCTTCTGGAATTTATTTTTTCTTGCTTTTAGTTATAGTCTTTGGCTAGTCCAAAATAGCGTGTTCCCTTCCGATTACTTCTTCTCACACGTAGCATTTCATTTGCTGTACTCACAGATAATAACGATGGCAGTATCAATGACTGACATTTACAGAGGCTGTCTATGCTCCAGGTGCCAGGCGAGCACGCACACGTATGACCTCATTGAGATTCATGACACCTTTACTGCCTCCATTTCACTGATGAGGAAATGCAGGGAGGTGAAGTAACTTAGCCAAACTCTCACAGTCAGAAAGTGACAGGATGAGAATTCACACCCAGGCATTTCTGACAATTATGTCATTAAACCTTCTTCTATGTCAATAAACATTTTACTAAATTTTTAACCTGAGTGCCAATACATTTACTTAACTCCAGTAACGTATGCTTGCAGCTTAATGAAGTGGATTTTGTTTACCATGCTTGATTTCATCAATGAAAACTTCAGAGTGAGCTCCTGTTCTTCAATATTTCTGATAAGTGGCTGCCATGTTTATTACATTGGCGTATTTTTTTAACTAGAAAAAAGGATGATTGAACTTTAAAACTTTAAAATCCAAACTTCTTTCTTATCCCCAAAATGCATTTTAAAATCCTTTTTTTTTTTCAGGGCACCAACACAACTTGGTACTTTTTATTGAACACAGCAAGAAAGATCCACTGTTTGGGCCCAACAAGAGACATATCTCCCTGCCCTCAATTCAGAGTCCATGGAGCTGAAGGAACAGACCAGGGTTTTTTGTTGTTTTTTTTTTTTTTTTTGGTACCAGTGACTGAACCAAGCGGTGCTTAACCACTGAACCACATTCCCAGACATTTTTCTTTATGTTGAGAAAGGGTCTCACTAAGCTGCTTAGGGCTTGGTTAAATTGTTGAGGCTGGCTCGGAATTTGTGATCCACCTCCCCAGCCTCCTGAGTTGCTGGCCCAGCCTTACCACCATGCCCAGCTTACTGGGCCTATTCTTACTGGGCTCTAGCAGCCATCTGTGACAGCGCTCAGCACAAGAGCCAAGCCAAGACAGCCACATCAGGGTCTACCCGGTCGGGGGCAGATGGGAGAGATTAAATAAGGGAGAGGGGGTAGCTTTATTCCAATCACTTGGGCGTGACCCTGAACACCCGAATGTGGATAGCTAAGTTGTTGCGGATTCGGGTCAGTGGCTCTCGTGAGTCACTCATTTAAAAATCCTCGATGAAGTGTTTTTCCATCAAAGAGTTGCCTTTAAAAGGAGCTCCTGAAAATAACTTAGCACAGAGCAGTACTGTATCCGCTGGGATGGTTATTATTATCATCTATGGAGAAGCAAAGCAAAAGATCCTAAAGAAATGCACAACAGAATGGGAGGGATAGTTTAGGGCTGCAGTGGGTATGTACTCTTTTTATCCATGCCAGCTTTTCTTCCTCTCTGACTTTGAGAACAGCATGGCCCCTTGTTTTGTAGACTTTCTTTTGAGGCCTTCTCCCAGACACTGAGTATACATGATTCAAGATAGCTGTCAATCACAGCACTCTGCTCCCTGGCCACCCACATGGGAATGTGGTCCAAGTCAAGGGAGGCTTAGCACTTTCCCAGATACACTGATCCAAAAAATGAAGGAGAAAGTCCTTTCTGTCTGCTAAGGAAAACAAAGCAAAACGAAATGAAACAAAAGTCTAAAATCAGACATTTGCTACTATGTTGAAAAAAAGTTAAATCTTTATCTCACACCATTCACAAAAATTCTGAATGAATAGAAGATACAACAAACCTACTACAGCATTAAAAGAAAAAAGTCAAAGAAAGTCATTCCTAAACACTATGTAAAATGAAAAAGCTGGGCTAGCATTAGAGGTCAGTAGTAGACCACATGCTTAGCATGTGGAAGACTCTGGGTTCAGTCTCAATAGGACACACACACACACACACACACACACACACACGAAGCAAAATCCATTAGCAGAAAAAATGGATAAATTCAATCTTACCAAGTTTTTAAACTTCTATTGAGCAAACATCACTGCAAATAAAGATAAAAGACAACCAGTAGACTGGGAAGAAGCATCTGCAACTCTAATAACAATGGATGGATCCATAGCAGCATTAACAAAGAACTCAGAATATCTGAGGGAAATGCACCAATATGAACAATTCTCAGAAGAGGTCACACAAATGACTATTAACTTATGAAAAGATGCTCAATCTCACCACTTATCAGGTAATGCCAAACACAAACTTCAGTGAAATACTATACATTTCTTCCTCCATGAAACCGCAAAAGGTCAAAATTTGGTAATACCGTTAAAAAGACCTCCTCGTGCACTATTGGGATAGTGAAAATTGACATTATATAGTGTCAATTTAAAGTTTAATGGTTATAACTGATGACACAAATTAAATTCTTGCTGTTTATTCTAGAGAAATAGCTGCACACTTTCATAGGGAAGCATGCTTAATGCTGGTGATTGGACCATTGGGTGGGATAGAATAAAACTGGAAGCAGTATCATCGCTTAACAAGAAAGGTTAAAAATACAGAAAAGAAGTTGGGCGTGGTGGCACATGCTTGTAATCCCAGTGACTCGGGACGCGGGGGCAGGAGAATCCTAAATTCAAGGCCAGCCTGGGCAACTTAGCGAGACTCTGTCTATAGATAAAAAAGAAAAAGGGCTGGGGATATAGCTCTGTGGTAAAGCACCCCTGGGTTCAATCTCCAGAACCCAAAACAACAAAACCCCCCAAACCTGAATCCCTGTACACGGACAAAGAGGCAGTTCCAAAAGGGTTATGTTTAAATATCAAGAGCAGAAGAAATCACAGAGAGACATTGTTAAATGAAAAAGTGATTCATAGGCGAGAACACAGGGCACCAAACCCCCTACATTGCCACATGTACATATCAATATATGTATATAACTATTGATTTATATTGTAACATAATGGCCAAACTTTAAATGACAAACACCAAAGCAATAGTCGTACTTATCTTTGAGAAGGGATTACGATTATGCATAAGGGTTGAGAATCACTTTGGATTCATATGAACTGAGTGTTTATAATGTGAATATATTCATTTAGTGCTAATACATGTAAAAATAAAGATAGGACAAATGGTAAGTATTTGAGAAGATAGACATGCCTACCCAGATTTGAACACTATATAATGTATAGCTGTCTTGAAACATACATGGTACCCTAGAGATATGTATAAATTTATGTAAATTTTTTTAAAGTATGTAAATTTTTAAAAAAACATAAAGCAAAGATATGTGTGTGTGTGTGTGTGTGTGTGTGTGTGTGTGTGTTTGTGTATCCTGGGGATTGAACCCAGAGGTGCTTCACCAGTGAGGTACATTCAGTCTTTTTTTTTTTGAGACAGGTCCTTACTAAATTGCTGAAGCTGACCTTGGACTTGTGATTCTCCTTTCTCAGCCTCCCAAGTCACTGGGATTACAGGCATGAACACCATATCCAGCTTAAAGTGGATTTTTATTAAGTTTTTACAGAGGTTGATTTTATTCATGAGACCAAACCTGTTTACACCTGAGTCTCACACGGCCACTCACTTGTTTGCCCTTGGTTCCCACTGTCCCTTTCTGGGCTGCCAAGGACATTCCTGATGACATCTGTTCACCCTAGGTTCTTCCTGTGCCTCTAAACCCTACAATTCTAAGCCTTGTCAAAGTTTACACATCCTTTGATCTATTTCTTTAGATAACTACATAGTTAATATCATAGATTATTCCCTATAAATCATAACAACAGTTATGTATTATCTTTCATGGATAAGTTGTATACTTTAACTGGGGTCTTTGGTTTATTATCTTAAAGAAAAGATTAATGGCTATCATTTTAGAGATATTGGTGTGAGATATATTGGGAAGCAGGAAGAATTTAGAATCCCCTTCATCTAATTGCAGAGGGTGTGTTTCCCATCCTTTTATTGACCATTCATTTCTCTGTCAAGGTTGTTTAAAACTGATTTATATGTCAAGTCGTAAAAGTCCCAGAGATATTCTTGGGTTATTTGTGATCACTACAAATAGAAAATAAAATTTACTTTGCAAGTTACATTACTTCCTTAGTTTTTTTTTTTCCTAGTCTGTAGGATGGGAAAAGTTTGAGAAAGCCATAGAATTTATCAAGAGATTTAAAGCGGGACCAGTTCATAATAAATATAGCTGATGCTTACTACTTTTTGCCAAATGCTTTGCATGTGCCTGCTCACACTCTAAAACATTGGCGTGCCCTGAGAAATTGAGTTGAAAAACCTTGAAATAAGCTCACAGTTTGAAGAAATTGCTTATGAAACTATTTAATACAGTAGTGTCTAATGTAATCATACTAGTATTATTTAATTAATTTTATCAAAACAATGCTTATTTTATTGTATATAATTCAAATGCAGCAGGAAAAATCAAAAGAAAAATATCAACAAAATCTGACAACCCAGAATCTATTGTTCTTAAAAGGGAATCAATCATTTTTACTCTGATAAGTAGCAGGGTAAACGTTTCATTATAATATTAAGCTCAATTAAGTTACATGGACTTAAAGATTAAGTATAAAGCGTTTTTATTGAAAATAATACACATTATAAATGATAGAAAATTTTGGCTAATTTTTTAAAAATTGGTTATAATGGAAATTAGGACTTGGAACCTTCATGGTGAAAACAGGAAGATTGATAGTAAAATACTTTTCAGCATATATCTTTTTGTAATTCCTGAAATTTTCTAGTGTGAATTTGGATTACTTTTATTTTTTCAGTTGGTACATTAAAATTATACATAATAGTAGGATTCATTGTTACTTGTACATGCACTCAATAAAACAATGTAATTTGGTCAATTTTATTCCCCAATTTTAGGTTACTTTTAAAACTTAAAAATAAATTAAAATAAAAATCTAAAAAATACTTTTAAAGTATTTGGATCTTATTTCAAAGTATGTACATACATCTTTGAAAATTTCACAGTTAGCAATTTGTTTAATGGCAAAAGACTGAGTGCCTATCCACTAAGATCAGAATTAAAACAAGAATATCCACTCTTGTTAATTCTCTGAACTGTAGAGTCTGGGAAAATTATGTAAGAAAAAGAAGTAAAAGATACTCAAAGTGAAAAGGAAGAAGGAAGACTAACTCTCTTTGTAGATCATATGATCTTAGACAGCGAAAATCATAAGGAATTCACTAAAAACTATTTGAATTTATAAACTGGTTAAGCAATGTTGCAGGGTATCAGATAAAATATACAAAATCAATTGCATTCTTACACACTTCAAATGAACTATATGAAACAAAATTAAGAAAGTAATTCAATTTTCAATAACAGCCAAAAAATATATATCTAGGAATGAGTTTAGAAAAAGCAGTGTAAGACTTATTGAGCACAATTGGCCATGCTTGTCATCCCAATTACTCAGGAAGCTGAGGCAGGAGGATCATAAGTTTGAGGCCAGCCTCAAATAAAGGACTGGGGATGTAGCAAAGTAGTAGAATGCCCCTAGATTCAATCCCCAATACCACTTTCCCTCAAAAACTGCAAGAATTTACACTATAAACCATAATAAATCTTAGCTGGAAGAAAAATTTAAAAATCTAAGTAAATGTATAGATGACTCATATTCATAAATTTAAAAAACTAACACTGTGAAAATGGTAATATTCCCAAGTTAAGGTATAGGTTCAACAATATTTCTATCAAAATCCTAAGCATTTCTAAATATTGGTATTTTCTGTTGTTTTGTTTTGTTTTTTTTTTTGGAAACTGAGAAATTGGTCCTAAAAGTCATATAGAAATGCAAGAGACTTGGGACAAGAATAGCCAACTAATCTTGAAATAGAAGAACAGAGCTGAAGTATTCATACTTTCTGATTTCAAAACTTAGTATAAACCTACAGCAATCAAGATGGTGTAGTTAAGGAAAAGACATACAGATCAATGGAACAAAATTGCGAGTCAAAAACTATAATTTATGGTCAGTTGATTTTTTTTTCTGACAGAGAGAGAGAGAGGGAGGGAGGGAAAGAGATTGATTCTATCACTTTTCCTCTGGTATTTATTTTTTCTGACAGTTGTATATGTGGTTCTGGGGTTTGAACCTGGGTCCTCATGCATGCCAGGCAAGCACTCTACTGCTGAGCCATTGTTCCAGCCCTGACCAATTGTTTTAGGACCAGAGTGCCTGTACAATTTAATGAAGGAAAGGATAATATTTTTAACAAAATGATACTGGACCACCAGATATTCACTTGCAAAGGAATGAATCAAATCCTTATTTCACAGAAAATTAATGCAAAATGCGTATAGAACTGTATATGTAAGGACTGAAATCATAAAAGTCATAGCAGAAAATATAAGAGTAAATTTTTGTTACCTTGGGTTTGACAATTGTCTTTTAAACTGACATCAAAAGCATGGATGAAAAAAATTAACTTGGACATCACTAAGGAAGTGAAAAGACAGCAAATAGAATCAGAGGAGATATTTGGAAATCATGTCTGACAAAGATTTGTATCAGAATATATAAAGAATTCTTGCAACTCAACAATAAAAATATAAACAACACAATTCGACAATGGGAAAAAGATTAGAATAGGCATGACTTCAACAAAAATATTCAAATGGCCAATAAGCATGTAAAAACATGGTTGATATTATTAGTCATTAAAGAAATGCAAATCAAAACACAACAATATCCTGCTTCATATTCTCTAGGGTGAATAAAATAAAAAGATGGGCAAAGATATGGGGTAACTGGCACTCTCAAACATTGCTGGTGGAAATGTAAGGTTAGGTAACCACTTTGGAAAACAGTTTATTAATTCCTCAAAAGGTTAAATAGAGCTACTATATGACACAGCAAATTCCACTCCCAGGTACACAGATATGAGAAATGAAAATATATATCCACACAAAATATTGTACTGAAATGTTCATAGAAGCATTATTTATAATAGCTAAAATGTAAACATAACCTAAATATTTACCAACTGACAAATGGATACACAAAATATGGTTCCATAGAATATTCCATATAATGGAATATTATTTTGCCAGAAAATTACTAAAATACTGACACAAAGTATAACATGGATGAATGTTGAAAACATGCTAAATGCAAGGAGCCAGTCACTAAAAACACATATTATATAACTCACTTATTGGAAATAACTGGAATAAGTAAATGAATAGAGACAGAATTTAGGTTAATAGTTGCCAGAGACTGGGGAGAAGGAGGAATAGGGAGTGGCTGCTAATGGATACAAGATTTATTTGGGGGGTAGTGTAATTTTTAAAAAAATTAGATTGTAGGGCTGGAGTGGTGGGTCAGCGGTTATGGCACTTGCCTGGCATGCCCAAGTACGCAAGTTCAAAACCCAGCACCACGTACACAACGAAGTGTTGGAGCAACAAGAGCCACATGAAAAACTAAATAAAATTGATTCTTTCTCTCTCTCTCTCTCTCTCCCTGCCCCTCTTTCTTTAAAAAAAATTAGATTGTGATGGTGGCATAATATTGTGACTAAATTAAAGACCTTTGACTTGTACACTTAAAATTGATATAAAAATACTTAATGATACAAACATAAATACAATTAGACAGAAGGTTAGACACACTGAAGTAAAATGATTGCAAGTTTGTTGAAGAGCATGCTTGCTTATGAGCAACATTTATCAAACTCGTAACCTAACTTTAATCTAAGGTGCACAAATGACCTTTGGTGCCTTTTCTCTTTTATATTCGTTTTCCTTGTTCTTACTCTTTAAAGATTCTCATTACGAGAGAGTTTCAGTCTCTTCAATTTTAATCTAGGAGGTTTTGCAATCCCCCATCACCCTGCATGCCAGGCAAGTACTCTAACCGCTGAGCAACTGCTCCAGCCCAAGGTTTTACATTTTAAAAGAGCTTTCTGGATAACTCACAGGAACATAGCAGAAAAGATATATATCATGCAGTTAGAGGAAAGCTGTTAGAGTGAAGATACTTCTCTGCTAGCTCAGATCAGAGCACAGCAAAGGGAAATGGTTTGCACAGTTTGCACAACTGGTCTTTTCTATAGCACAGTAGTCTTGAGCTCCCTTTATGTCCTCTAAAGGGACTTGAAATCCAACATAAATGTCCAGGTGATATTATTTTTTAGAAGCAAAGAAAAATTATATGTAAATTTTAGCTCAGTTTGTTAAAAAATGTTTAAATTTAAAATGAGCCCCAACAAAGTATCACAGCTGGTCACAGTGGCACACCTATTATCCTGGCTACTTGAGAGACTGACAGAAAATTGCCATGCCAATTCCAGGACAGCAACTTAGTGAAACTCCTGTCCCCCCACCAAAAACAATATCCTTGTAGAAGAGGTTTTTTTATTTGTTCTGTTTATTTATTTGTTGGTACTGGGGATTGATCTCAGTGGCACTCTACCACTGAGCTAGACCACCAGCTATTTTTACTTTTTATTGTGAGACAGAGTCTCACTAAGTTGCTGAATGCCTCATTTACCTACTGAAGCTGGCCTCGAGCTTGCTGTTCTCCTGCCTCAGCCTTCTGAGTCACTAGGATTGCAGGCATGCACTACCACAAGCAGCAGTATCACTGTTGAGTGTTGAAAGACATAAGGAACTATTCAAGAATTTTTATCATGAATACAATATTTGTTATTGAAAGACTCAATTTAAAAGAATTTTTTGCTGATTTTCTTTATTTAAAGGATGTGTGTGTGTGTGTGTATAGCTATTTATAATTATTTTTTCACTTATATGAGTTTTAAAAATCTGGGTCTATATCACAGATCCAAATATACATTCTTAGAGGATCTATGTTTTTGTCCAAGGTGGTTACTTAACACTCTTCCTTTCTACCTTGAATTCTTTTCAAGTGGCAAATGAGAAACAAATGATTAGAACAAAAATAGGAAGTCCTTCACTCTTACCTCCCAGAACTAGAGGCTGGAGACTATCTAAAATGAGACTGCAGAAACTGTCTAAAATAGAGCTGTGTTGATTGCAAATGTAAAAGCTAACCATCTAAAGCAGTGGTCTCAACTGGAGGTAATTTCGCCCTTCAAGGGATATTTGACAAAGTTTAGGGACATCTTTGGTTGTCACATTTGGTGTTTTCTACTGAAATCTAGTGGGTAGAGGCCAGGAATGCTGCCAAATATCCTACAGTTCACAGAACAGCTCCTCTAACATGTAGGGACTCTTAGAGACTATGAGTTATAGTTTCAGAAACAGAGAGATGATAATAGCTTGACTGAGGATTTGACATAAGTGATCTGAGTTTAGAAAAGGAAGCCACGAGACTGAGTACCTAAGATGCCAGTCCTGCCAGGCCATTCACTGTGCCCTGAAACACCAGATACTCAGCAAGAGCAACTCATTCTCAGTCCTTAGCCAATCCTTACCACAGGCCACCCGGAGCAACGGCATCAAAGGGAGGAAAAATACTCACGGTTGATATAAGGACTCCATCAGAAGTTGCATACAGTAACATTTTAACTATGCTGGAATGAATAACTTACTTCTTTTGTAAGTTTGTTTTGTATCAATAATGTTTGTTTAAAATATTACCACTTATTGCTAACACAGTGATTATAGGAAAATGAAGAAGAGGCTGTTTGTTGGACACACAAATAATGATTCATCTTGACCAGGTTGAACAGCATGAATGCCCTGGATGGAACAATACCAACAAGGACATTAGGTAGGAGGGAAGCAAGTGTAGTAAGCAGACAGTCTAGGTGACCTTGATTTCCGCCTTGCAAAGGACAGTGGCCAAGGTTTCTAGTGCAATGAGAGATTTTGGTCAGATAATTTTTTTTTCCAGTCCTGGGTGAACCCTGGGGTGCTGTACCACTGAGCTACACCCCCAGCCCTTTTTATATACTTGATTTTTAAAAAATTTTGCAACAGGGTCTTGCTAAATTGCCCAGGTTAGCCTTGAACTTGCAATCTTCCTTCCTCTGTCCAAGTACCTAGAAATACAGGTGTGTGCCACTGTGCCTGGCTCTTGGTCAAATAATTTTGCAAGTAGAGTTATGAATCACCCAAAACCCTTAACAGAAATTCCTATGGCTTGGCCTCAATTGTCTTTAATGCATATTTCAATAATCCAAGTCTGCAAAATGAATGGCAGCAGCAAATTCCTTGTCTGAATTTTTCCTCTCTGTATTATTTCTGGGATGCATTTGCTGCTCTACCTGACACGCACACATGTCTCCCTTCACCCTCCATAGCTCAGCTAGTGTGGACACCAGCCTGGCCCCAACTCCCCCAGTGCAGCTAAAACCAGCCACTGGTGTTTAGCAAAACTTTATTTAAGGCTTGGAAATTATAGGAGAGAATTACAGATGAGGAGAAGGAAAGCAACTGAAAACTCATGGGGTCTGCTCCAGAGCCTGCAGGTCCACCGCCCATGGTGTCTGCTAATGATGGACTCTTTAGTTACCACCTGCTGCCCTGTTATTGCAGCTACTTTACCTCTCTACTCCCCATGTCCCTGGGAGAGCTATGGAACAAGTCTACCCGGGGAAAAATCCAAAGCATAGTCACTAAAGAAAGCAATTTCTGTGAAGTAGCACCACCCCAGGAGAACATTTCTGACATTAATATATTGAATAATTTAGTTTTTTCTTCAACGTCCAGTTTCAGAACAAAAACCTTTTCTTTACATTTGAATAATCAGTAGAGATTAAATTACTTTCTGCTTAAACAATTGCACGAATTGTTGGGTGCAGTGGCACACGCCTGTAATCTCGACAATTCAGGAGGCTGAGACAGGAAGATCATGAGTTCAAAGCCAGCCTCAGCAACTTTGTGAGGCCCTGACTCAAAATAAAATATAAAAAGGGCTGGGGAGGGGCTGGAGCGGTGGCTCAGTGGTTTCGGTGCTTGCCTGGCATGTACGAGGACCCAGGTTCAAACCCCAGCACCACGTACACAACTAAGTGTTGGAACAACTAAGGCCATGTGAAAAACTAAATAAAGTTGTTTCTCTCTTTGTCTCTCTTACTGTCCCTCTCTCTTAAAAAAAAAAAAAGGGCTGGGGATGTGACTCAGTAGTTAAGTGTCCCTCAATTTAATTCCTGGTCTCCTCCGTCCCCTCCAAAAAAAAAAAAAGATTGAATAAGTTGAAGAAGAATAAAAACAGAAGAAGAAAAAAATAAATGGAGCAGTAAATTGGAGCTTCCCTGTGCAGAGTGACAAAAAAATTATTAGTAGGTTTGAAAAGGTGTTTCCTTCTTGCTTAATCTCAGAAAACTGGGTTAAGGTTTTGGCTGTTGTTGGCAGGGTAACTAGGGATTATCTCTCCTTCCATTGATGTACTTTAATCTATAGCTTTATATTGGAGTCCTGTCTTGAAAAAGATTGAAATGTGAACTCTTTCTGAAGATCAAGGATAAGCTTCAGGATCTATGCATTGGGGTGGTCTTTAATTACAGAAAGGAACCACAGGGCTCCTGAAGAAGAATAGTTTATAAAGAATCAAGAGTCTGTCCCAACAAATCAGACCAGAAACAAGCCTTCAACTGAAACAAGAATATAACACATAGCTGAGGCTCTCAGCTCTATCGTTGTGGAAGGATACAGCTGTGCATGTGTGAAATGAAATGAACACAAATAAGCAAGTTGGTCAGCTTTACCCTTGGCCCGGCTGCTTACCCCATCACAAAGAGATGGTGCATCATTTCTTCTGTCTTTGAAGGGATAATCTGAGAATCTAGCATCTAAAAAGTGGTCATGGTATGACATCCTCCCTCAACCAAAATCAAGATGAAGACTCTCCTGTAAACTGGTAAAACCGCTTTAGAAACTGGCAATATGCAACAGATCTCAATAAACACAAACATTATGCTCCATCCATCAATCAATATTTATATATCTATAATTATATATGTAGATATGTGTACATACTTCCTACATATGCAGTATTTCCATTCTTAAGTATATATCCAAGAGAATTAAGCACGTATGTACAAGAAAAAGCAAGTACAAGAATGTTCAGAGAAGTTTCATTTTTTTATTTTTATTTTTTTTTAGAGAGAAACAACTTTAGTTTTTCACATGACCTTAGTTGCTCCAACACTTAGTTGTGTACATGGTGCTGGGGTTTGAACCCGGGTCCTCGTGTTTGCCAGGCAAGTGTGGAAACCACTGAGCCACCGCTCCAGCCCAAAGTTTTATTTTTAAACCAAAAATGATATAAGCATCTACCAACACAATAACAGTACATAAATTGTAATATAGTCATGTTGTATAATAAAAAAGCAAAAAATCATATTATCATGCACAACAGTATTGATGAATCTTACAGGAATAATATTGAATGAAAAAAGCTAGTAGAAAAGAGAATCTAATATATGTTCCCTATATATGAAGTTCAAGAATACGGAAAAACAGGGCTGGGATGTAGCTTAGCATATGCACAGGCCTGGTTTGATCCCCAGAATGTGGGGAAGGGGGCAAATCTCAGTGACAGACATTATTACACTGATTATGATTGGTGGATTGAATGGAAGGATCTCAGAGAGGCTTTAGGCCATTAAAAATGTTTTGTACCTTGATCTTGGCTGCGGCTTTATGTAAACATACATATGTACCTCTATTGACCCACCTGTCTAGATCTAGAATGATAGATATGTAGGTATGTATACATATATACATATATGTGTGTGTACACATAGTAACTAATCTGTGCACTCATGATCTATGTAATTTACTATATGTACATTTTGAAAAAAATTAAAAACCAGCTGAAGACAACAGAAAATTCAATCCCCACCACATCAGGGAGTCTGGCCTTAAGAATCAATTGTAATTGTTATTCCCCAATAGGTGGCAAAGGAATACCTGAAATGATTCAGAGGTATTCATAGACATGGGTGACTTTTCTTGGAGGAGAACTGTTAAGAAAAGACTAGCTTTTGAAATTAATCAAGCAGCTGGGTGTTGATTTACTCTGAGTGATGATTGATATGAAATGATCTCATTTGTAACAACTGGCCAACCATTGACTCTGTCCGGGTTAACTAAGAATTACAACCATGTTGGTCCATATCTGATTCAGTTACCAACCTAGCTCAGCACATTACTGATTTTGTAAAAGAATCACTAAAATGATTATTAGCCAACTGTGATCACAAGACTGAACAACTGATTAAGAAAAATAGCTTGGCTGGTTTGTTTCCTAATTTGCAGTTTTCTAAAAAAATTTCCTTACTGTTAAATACTTCATTTCTTGATTTTCTCTTTTATATGTACTTTATGTTGCTGTAGTGTCTGACAATCTATTAAAAGGGATCAGATATGAAGCCAATGCACTTTAAAAAAAAGATATTACAGGGCTTTCCTGGCCAATCTTTGATATAATGTTTCTGCATGTTCCTATAATTTATGTTATGCTTAGAGCTGCCAAAGACATGATTTTTAAAAATATGTAGAAAGAGCAATTGGCCTAAAACAACAATAATAACAGCATTAGCAGAAAACTTGTCATTTAAGGAGGAAAGGGTTATGCTGAAGTACCTTGTTTCTACTTGGGAGGAGCACAGCATCTAAGCCTAAATATTTCTTAGTTCCAATCCTAGATCTACCATATATGTCTTAGTTGTGTGATCTTAGGCAAGTTGCTTAACTTTTCTGAGCCTGAATTTTTTTCATCTATAAAATGGAAAAAAAAATCCCTGAAAGTTTTGGTGAGTTGGAAATGTCTTAATACTCTGAGAATGTCTGAAATATGCCAGGCAACAAGCAGATGTGTTTTGTTACCCTTGTCCCACTTAAGAGACCATCCTGACCCCTTCTCTGCAATGGTGACAATCCAGCTCTTCCCCAAAGCATTCATGATAACGCTGATTGTAGACACAGACTCAGTTGAGCAGCAAACATTTTGAGCTTTTGCACAGCATTCCAGCAAATTGATAGAGCTAGATTCTTTGCAATATGTATGTCTGGCAAAATGCATGAAATTTCTAAATTTTTTCTTTGTTTCAGACCTTATTACTTTATAAGTTAATTGAAACGTGAAGATAGAAAACTCAGGAGATCCATTTATACAAAAAAAGGAATAGGTCTTGTGAACAATACATGTAGTCATTGATCTATGGTAGTTCACTCACAAATGACAAGCAAATTAAAGAGCATTTATGACATGCTGGAGCTACATCATTGTATTTGAAGGCAAGGTGAAAGAAAGTAAGAAACATTTTCAGCTTTCGGGAACAACCTGTACAGGAAGCCAAGGGTTAGTTATAATGACCTCATTCACTGTAATTTCACCTTAGGTCCAATTTAAAGAAAGGATTCTTCAATAAATCAATTGAAAAGATTTACTGAGGACTATGTGCCAGTACCCCCAGCAATCTTCCATCAAAGAAAGCCAGTACCATTTTAAGAGCCCTCTTGGTAGCAGAGGTTTTGACTTCAGTCTCTTGCTGTTCCTCTCCTGCAGGTCACATTCTTTCCTGGCTGGTAGAATAGCAGCATTGGCCTAAAGGGGAAATCTAAGCGGATACACAAATAATTCGGATGTCTCAAAACGCCAGGAGCTAAATCCTCTTATAACAGTTAAATCATCTCCTGGGAAAGTTGCTGCCTACTGCATTACTGCAATAATACTAATGTCTTGTCAGGGGAGTAAGAAACGTTTCCCCAGGCTGCACGTGGAGGGACAACCTGCAAAGGCACTGCCCCCTATGGAAGGAAGCCTTGGGAACACTAAATGGCTTTGTGAGCCACTCATGGGTCCTCAGGAAGCACTGGAGGAACTGAGTTTAATTGAACTCTTGAGGTGAAGAGGCCAATTTAAAGTGAGAGTAGTAATTTTAGCTCAAGACCCTGTGGCTATTCTCACTTGGTGGCGCAAAATTTCCCTGAGCCTACCCTGAGGGAAGCCGTTTGTCTTGCCTTCTGGTGGCATTTCCTCTATTCTGCCAAGCTTGATCCAGTCTCCTTCCTTTCCATTCTTCCTTCTCTCCCTGACCCATAGCTTCATAGAAAACGCGATTGCTGATCTAAACATTTTTACAAAGTAGGACATGTTACTAAAGGTCATCCCTTGCTGAGTGTTTCTTTCAGTTCTCCCAAACAACCAAGTGCAGCCACATTTACCCTTGTCCAGGCTTATGTCTTGACCTCCTAGAGCCAATCCTCAAAGGACTGCCCACCTTCCTCCTTCCTGTTCAGATGCAATGCATTCACAGCTTTTATAAGTGGAATTATTTTCACTTGAAATGTTCTTTTACTAATCACTTTGCATTTGAAGAAAATTTAGCAGCAAGTGACTTTAAAGTATTTGTAATTCTGCCTCTTTCCTACAGTAATGAGATTGTGGTGTTCTCCTGCAGAGAAAAATATTTCCATTAAGGAAGAAATCCTGTTAATTCTTCTTCTGCACAGAAACTGGCTCTAGCAGTCATAAACCTAAGAGTTCACATGTGATCATCAGCATGACTCAAATGAATGCCAAATCCCTCCGAGCTGAACATTCAGTTACTGGAAACCGGGAGTAACAGTTCCATTTCTCTTCTCAGATTGGGCACAGTCTCAAGTGATTAGATATCCTTCATTGGAATTCCTTTACTTTCCTTCCTTCTTTCCTTTTCTTTCTGACTTTGGAATACTGTGAAAGCATTATGTTGAGAATGGTCCTCTGTGATGTATGACCCACTCCGGAGAGTCCAAATATCCTTACACCAGGGGACGCTGGACATATGCTGGTATGAGCCAATAAAATGGTCCTTCTTTCAGGAGCATAAGGGCAACCAATGTGTCATAGACTGTCTCTCTAGCTTGTAAATAGTGAATTACTGATTTCCCCCAGTGAATCATGGAATTATGTAATTTGCGTTTGTCACACCTTCCATAAACCATTGTAACTGTACTTTATGAAATTCATGGCTTCATGAGAATATTTATGCATTGCGACACAGAGCAAGAGCTCTATAAAATGAGTATGAGGTGGTACTTACAAATTCTTGGGCAGGAATGTAGCCTGAGAAATTCTGGGAACAGGAGTCTGAGGGGAGATAAAGTTACCTCCATGGGAAAACTAAAATGTTTAGGATAGGAACATCAGGAAGCAAGATTTCTAGAAGCCCACCATGATCTAAATAGAATAAATAGGGGATTTTTTTGGAGGTACCTGGAACTATTATTACTATAATAGTGTATATTGTGTTATATTATAATAGTGTATATTATTATTATCATAATGTAATATTACTATTACATTATAATAGGCCTAATGTAAAATAGTAGTATAATATTACTATTAAATTATTACTACTATCTTAAAAGATCCATAAAAGATGATCTTATGATTATCTAAAATGATATAAAAATTAATATGTTAACTTAAAAAGTCAGTGACTATTTGTGATTACAGCTAATTAAATGCAGTTTTTCATACAAGCAAAAAAAAATGAAAGAATAAGCAAAACTACATCAAAACATGTAAACAAAGAATTATTCTCACAAAGACACAGCCCCCTCTTCCTCTTTTCTGTCTGAAAAATCTGGTCCAAACTATTAGGAGAGATTTAAAAAGATAGATCAGGGCACAATGGGGTGTCCTCATGGGGGAGCTTGGTGTGCATTTTGGAAACTGTGTGAAGTTAGAATGAATGGAGCTAGAATTACAGACATAGCTATAAATTTATGGCTTTAAAGTAGATAGATTGTGTTGGGGGGTGTTGAAAAGAGAGCACATGCCATCCTTGGCCTCTTAATATCATTTTCCATTAAAAGGAATCTGGGCTTCTTAGAGAAATGGTAGATTTCCAAGTCTAGGTTAACATCTTTTTTTTTTTCCTCCAGAAAGTAAAGAAATGATCAAGGAATATAAGGACATGTCAAAAGTATATAGAAACAATTGATGGGCTCTTATATATTAAATATGGATCACTTTAAACATCAGAATAAGTAATAACAATAACAGATTATAACCTATTAAATAGAACACTGAGTATATGCTAAGATAAGTGAAGAAATGAATGAATATATGAAGAGCTGGAGGAGGAATGGGATATTTACAAAGTCTCCACCTCACCCTCCCAATACTTACCAATTAAAGGGAATAAAGAGAAATAATTTCATAGTGGAGAACATAGTAGATCCACCTTCACAAGAGATCAAAGTTAGCATTATTAGTAATAGGACAATTTGACATCGTGAGTCATCTAATAAATGCAATGAAACATGGCATCATTTCTGGGATAATTCTGCCAAAGTGGCATAATCTTAATCAGAAAAAAATGACACATTGAAGAGGTTGGTTGTGTTGAATGACCCTTGAAAGCAAATAGGTCTGCTTCTTAACATTGCCACTACACATTTTAGAATTGGAGCAATGCTGTAGTCATCACCTTGTCTTTTTCATAGGGTGCTCCCACTAGTGGCTTTTTGCAGGTTCTGCACCAAAAGCCCAAGTTCATTCCTGCTAGAGACGAGGGAAGCAGCTTTTGCAAATACAATGGAGCTGAGCAACCAATAATGGCCTCAAGTCCTGGCTGGAGAGATAACTTTAGGACATATAACTTCTTTCTTTTCTCAAATGCGAAATAGAAATGATAATAGCACCAATAAATGTAACCTAATTTCATATTGACACAATTATAACTCTTGGATAAAAAACTATTTAGAGTAAGACACAGTGGTACAGGTCCGTACCCCCAGCAACTCAGGAGGTTGAGGCAGGAGGATCACAAGTTTGAGGCCAGCCTCAGCAGCTAAGTGAGGCTCCAAGTAATTTAGTGAGAACTTGTCTCAAAATAAAAAATAAAAAGGGCTTGGGCTGTAGCTCAGATAAAGCGCCTTTCAGTTTAATCACCAGTACCTTCCCACCCTCCCAAAAAATAAAGAAAATGCTTCCGCATTACTCATAGGCTAATGGACCATGAATAAATTTCCTTTGAAAAAAATTAAACTAATAACATTTTTAGTGGTTACTTGATCTCTAAATCTGTGCCAAATGCAATGGTAATAGCAATTTCATATGTTGCTTATATTTTTATTTCTAAAAGTCAAAATAAAACCTCTACAAAATTTTCAAGATAAAGAAAAGCAACATAAAACAATTGATAATATATCCACAATAGAGTTAAGAGACATGTTAGTGTCAGGCTGGAGCAGTGGCTCAGTGGTTGGGACAGTTACTTGTCATGTGTAAGGACCTGGATTCGAACCCCAGCACCACATACACAACTAAGTGTTGGAGAAACAAGGGCCAGGTGGAAAACTAATTAAAGTTGATTCTTTGTCTCTCTCTCTCTCTCTAAAACAAAAAATTGTCCATGTAATCAAATGCCTTAAAATAATACTGATTTTAAGATTACAGTATTGCCAAACAGCTTCGATGTCAGAGTTCCTTGATTAACTTCAACAGAAAATCAGGTGGAAGACTCCAGAAGCCAAGGGCTTCAGTGGGAAGCAGGCATTCATAATCCATTCATGGTAGTTGTCAGAAAAACTGAGCTTGAGGGGCACTGGCCAGTCTCTCCAGCAAGACTGGAACCTGCGCTGGCTAGGAATTGCTTACCCTGCCCTCCCTGACCCTAAGGAATTAATCTAGTCTCCCTGGAATTTTCTCCTGAAAAAATTACCTCCAGGTTTGGGTTTAGAAGTTGGTTCTCATCAGCTAAGGGCTACCAACAGCTCATTTTATTTTTTAATCTAGAATTTGCATGTCCTTGGTGCAATCGATGTATAATTTCAAACAAGCGCAAGGGATAGCATGAGCTGCTTCCATAAAGAACGTGATGTATGTGGCCTGTGTTCACCTGCTTCAGATGTGCAGAACTTTATCTCCTCCTGAGTCTAGTACCTTCCTAACCTGGGCATCAAAGCAGATTTACATCCGCTGATTTACATCCGCAGATTTACGTCAGGGTGATGTGAGATTTTAAGCAGCCTTGATGCAGTGGTAGGTGTGTCCTGGGGGCCCTGCAAAACACAGAAGCAATCTAGCCCTTGATGCCTGCCTCCTATCACCAACAATGAGAACCCAGCCTGTTTATTTTAATGATCATTTCCAAGGAAGATTTTTCTCTTCAGTCATTCCCCAGAGATTCCTAATGCAAATTCCACATTTTTAGAAAATTTGTGTGTGTGCAATGAGACACATACACTCAATCTTGCTCTTGTGAATTTGGGTGGAAATGGAGCAATGCAAGGAGACAGGTCAGAGCAGGTCTGTTTTCAGGATGTGCCCCATGCTGATCTCGCAGTTACTGTTATACTGGTTTAAAATGAAAGTTAAGGGTTTTTTCCTAGAAAATTCCTTAATCCTAATTTCCCTGAGGGTTCTACTGTGAAACACTGATGGCTGAAACCAACAGAACTCCTACCAGGCCTTCAAGAGAGTGGGGTTTGCTGGGTGTGTTATTTCACACCTGCAATCCCAGCAACTTGGGAGGATATGGCAGGAGGATCACAAATTCAAAGCCAGCCTCAGCAACTCATCAAGGTCCTAAGCAACTTAGCAAAACCCTATCTCAAAACAAAAAAATTAAAAGGGCTTTGTCGGTAAGTGTAGGATGAATTTCTGGTACCAGAAAGAAAAAAAAAAAAAAGAAGAAGAGAGGAGAAGGAGGAGGAGAAGAAGGAGGAGGAGGGGAAGGGGAAGTGGAAGGGGAAGGGGAAAGGGAAAGGGAAGGGGAGCAATGAGGGTGGAAGGGAGAGGTTTTGTTTGGCTCCAGAGGTCTCCTAGCAGCCTCTTAAGCAAGTGGACTACAGATGTGGCACTGGTAGGGTGCAGACAGATGTGAGTAGAGTGAACATGAGGTTAAGTAAAGAATTCTACCAACTGGGCCCACTGTGCTGACCCCCACACGCTTTCCTTTCTAAGAAGCGACTTACCTGCAGCCCTGCCTGGCTTAAGTGGACAGGACATGTTACATTCCACAATAAACTACCTGCTGTCTGCAGGAGAAATGCAGGCCCGAAATAATTCCCCTAAGAGGAACACAAGATAGCCTGAAGGGAGGGGTTGTGACCTTTCCACAGACTACTTATCAGAATTCAGGGAGATAAGATAATGCCCCCCCCAACCATAAAATAGTTCCAATCAGAACTGGTCAGCATGGGCCAAAGTGAGCGAGAACTGTCACAGCACTGGCAACTGGAAAATCTGATTTTGTCTTGCTGTCGGTCAAATGTCAAGAGGTGGACTTGCATGGGAGGTTTTCAAAACTTCCCTGGGACCGCAACAAAACTGGAGTGCAGGAGAGGCACACAGTCCCTCTGCTCTCTGAGAGGAACCACTTTTCCTTGAAAGTGCCCCCTTTCTCCTTTCCCATCCCTTCTAATAAACTCATGCCTGTAACTCTGACTAGTCTGAAATCTTTTTGATTTTTTGCAAGAATCAGAGCTTAAAGGGGTGGGGGTCTTCATGCTGCCTCAGTTTCCCAGAAGGCCCCAGACCTGTAACAGCATCTGTATATTATGATTAACTTAAAGTAGTCCACTAAACAATTTTTTTTCATTTTCTTGCTATAATCCTATTTTAGATCTCTTTTCTAGTTATTTCAAAGAACTGTAATAAAACTCATGTTTAGTAATAAAAGTAATAAAATGCTGTAAAATCTTTTTTTTAAATGTATATATACTTTGACATCCAGGGGTAATGCCACCTTGGATTTCACCTGTTTCAGTTTCCCCCAGAAGAACTCATGCGTTAAATGGGTATCTCATGGAGGAATGACATCGGCTTCTGGGATGGGTCCCCCATATTCCCACTCTCCAGTCTCCTATGAGTTCTTCATACACCATCCCCCCTCCCCACCTCCCTCCCTATTCCTCCAAGTATCCTAGGGAGCCATCCCCCTTATTTCACTGAGAATCATACAATTTGAACTTATTGTTAGGTTAGCCATCTACCCTACTGCTTCCCCATATATTCTAGCATCCACAGATGAGAGAAACCATTCAGCCCTTGAGTCTCTGGGATTGGGATACATCACTAAGCATAATTCTTTCCATCTCCATACATTTGATATCAAAAGCCATAATATTGTCTTCTCTAATGGCTGAGTAGTATTCCATTGTATATATGTACCATAGTTTTTGTATCCACTCGTCGAGTGAGGGGCATCTGGGTTGGTTCCATAATCTAGCTATAGTAAATTGAGCTGCTATAAACATTGAGGAAGCCACGTCACTATAATATGCTGATTCTAACTCTTTTGGGAAAATCCCCAGGAGTGGGATAGCTGGGTCGTAAGGTGGTTCCATCCTTAATTTTTTGAGGATTCTCCACACTGCTTTCCATAGTGGCTGAACCAGTTTGCAGTCCCACCAGCAGTGTAACAGTGTTCCTCTTCTCCCACAGCCCCTCCATCATCTGTCGTTATTTGTATTCTTCATTTTTGCCACTCTAACAGGAGTGAGGTGGTATCTCATTGAAGTTTTGATTTGCATTTTCCTTATAGCTAATGATGTAGAGCATTTTCTCAAATATTTATGGGCTTTCTGGACTTCCACTGGAGAGAAGCTCCTTTTGAGATCTTTAGCCCATTTATTGATTGGATTATTTGTGAGTTTGGACTTTAATTTCTTTAGTTCCCTGTATATTCTGGATATTAGCCCTCTGTCCCAGGTGTAGCAGGCAAAAGTTTCCTCCCATTCTGTAGGTTCTCTCTTGATGCTCTTGACTAGATCTTTAGCTGTGCAGAAACTTTTTAGTTTAATTGCATCCCATTCATTTATTCTTGATTTTACAGCATGAGCCATAGGAGTTTTGTTAAGGAAGTAGCTGCCGACTCCTATATGCTGTAGTGTTGACCTTACTTCTTTTTCTAGTAAGTTTAAAGTTGTAGGCTTAATATCCAGGTCTTTGATCCATTTTGATTTAATTTTTGTGCAGGGCGAAAGATAAGGAGCCAGCTTCAGGTGTCTACATATGGCTGTCCAGTATGTCCAACACCATTTGTTGAACAGGCTATCTTTCTTCCACACTATACTTTTGCTCCCTTTATCAAATATCAAATAATTAAGGATATGGGGTTTTGTCTCAGGATCTTCTATTTGGTTCCACTGGTCTTCGGTTCTGTTTTGATACCAATACCAGGCTGTTTTTGCTACTACAGCTCTGTAATATAATTTCAGGTCAGGGATTGAGATACCCCCTATTTCTTCCTTTCTATAGAGTAATGTTTTGGCTAGTCTGGGTCTGTTGTTGTTCCATATGAACTTGAGAATTGCTTTTTCTATATCTGTGAAGAATGCCATAGGTATCTTGATGGGGATTGCACTGAATCTGTATAGGACTTTGGGTAGAATGGCCATCTTTATTGTATTGATTCTGCCTAACCATGAGGATGGAATGTTTTTCCATCTACTCAGGTCTTCTGTAATTTCTTTTTTTAGTGTTTGATAGTTTTCTTTGAAGAGGTCCTTTACATCCTTTGTAAGGTTGATGCCTAAGTATAAAATGCTGTAAAATCTTAAGAGGAGATAAAATGAATTATTTATCTCTGTAGAACACTTTTATACACTTCCAAATGGTTTATTATGAACATACCTGAGAGACCCTCAGAAACACAAAATATTTGGGGCTAGAAAAAAATATAGGGGTTACCCTCCCAGATCCCTACTTGAGATAGAAATTCAGTATAACTCAGGGTTTTGGACCCACCACTGCTCACTCCTGCTTTCACGATCTCGCTCCTTTTTTGGATGCTGGGGAGTGCTACAGATTTTCTTTTAATCACTTCAAAATCTGCATTCCTAACCAGATGTGGTGCCACATGCCTGTAATCCCAGTACTCAGAAGTCTGAGGCAGGAGGATTGCAAGTTCAAAGCCAGGCTCAGCAACTTAGTGAGGCCCTAGGCAACTAGGTGAAACCCTGTCTCAAAATAAAATATAAAAAGGACTGAGGATGTGGCTTAGTGGTTAAGCGCTCCTAGGTTCAATCATGGTACAAAAATAAATAAATAAATAAATAAATAAATCTACATTCCTCTCTGTTCACCCTGCTGTTCTATTCTGCAAAATATATGTGGTCATCCATCATGCTGGGCATCAATACACCATTTTCATTCCCCTCCCCAGTTAAATACCACCCAAACTTCCCTTTTCCAGGATAGCCACAGATTTTGCTTATCGAATATAGGTTCAAAACCTTTCTCATCCTGTTTATTTTATTATTTCTTTATTTATTTTGAAAGAGGGAGAGAGAGAGAGAGGAAGAGAAAATAATTTTATTTATTTTTTCATCTGGCCTTTGTTTCTCCAACACTTAGTTGTGTATGTGGTGCTGGGCTTTGCATACAGGTCCTCACTCATGCCAGGCAAGCGTTCCAACTGCTGAGCCACCACTCCAGCCCTCATTCTGTTTATTTTTTTATTTTTATTTTTTTAAAAGAGAGGACAGTGAGAGAGAGAGAGAGAGAGAGAGAGAATCAATTTTTATTGAGTTTTTCACATGGCCTTCCTTGCTCTGACACTTAGTTGTATACGTGGGTGCTGGGGTTTGAACCCGCATATTTGTGCATGCCGGTCGAGTCACCGCTCCAGCCCTCATCCTGTTTATTTTAATTTGAATGTTTTTTTCTGAAATACATGCCACAAAGTAAATGTGATTGGGGGGCAGGGTCACGGCCTTATCAGGAAAACTGCTAGTCTTTGGGACACAGTAGCTCTGCTAATCAGCCTAACGACACATTTGATTTTTAGACACTTCATTTGCTCTTTTTTTTTATTTGTTCGACATTGTCTTACATATTGGAGGGAATCACTGTTACGTATTCATGTATACATGGATATTGACATAGTAAGTTAAGGTTGATTCTCGTCCAGGATCTCCCCTCTTCATCCATTCCCTGATCTCATGTCTCTTCTTTAAAACCCCCCATTCTATAATGGAGGTGAGCATATATATGTATATTAATTTTTGAAATTTCCTGGTTTCTCTGCTGCTTGTGTATAGTTAGGCTTCTCATGGGAGTCAAGTGTTGCCAGTTGTATTGATAACCCTCCTTACCCTGCCTCCCCTTCCTCCTCCCTCCCTGCTTCCCCCACCATCACAGTTATGGTTCCCTCAGCTTATGTGAGATTTCAACTATGATGAGTATATTACTTGAACTTAGCTAACTTTCATCCTGTCTTAAGTTTTAAGCCTCCACATGAGAGAAAACATTCGGTCCGTAAGTCTTTGTGTTTGGGATATTTCACTCAGCATAATTTTTTACATTTCCATCCATTTGGCTGCAAACGTCATGATACCATTCTCTCTAATAGCAGAGTAGAATTCCATTGTGTATATATACCACAGTTTTTAAATCCATTCATCCACTGAGGGGCATCTGGGTTGATCCCATAGTTTTGCTATTGTAAATTGAGCTGCTATGAACATTGATGTAGCTGTGTCTCTGTGGTTTGCCGATTCTGGCTCTTTTGGGAAAATACCCAGGAATGGGATAGCTGGGTCCTACAGTGGTTCCATTCCTAGTTTCTTGAGGAGTCTCCACACTGTTTTCCAGAGTGGCTGCACAAGTTTGCAGTCCTATCAGCAGTGTGTTAGTTAGTGTTCCTTTCTCCCCACAACCCCTCAAGCATCTGTTATTGTTTGTATTCTTCATTTTTGCCACACGGACTGGAGTGAGGTGGAATCTGTGAAGTTTTGATTTGCATTTCTCTGATTGCTAGTGATGTAGAACACTTTCTCATATATTTATTGGCTTTTTGGACTTCCTCTGTTGAGAAGTTTCTGCTTAGTTCCCGAGCCCATTTATTGATTGCACTATTTGTGGTTTTGTTGTTCAGTTTTTTGAGTTCTTTGTACATTCTGGATATTGGTCCCCTATTGGAAGTATAACAGGCAATGATTTTTCTCCCACTCTGTAGGTTCTCTCTTGGCACTCTTGACTAAATCTTTAGCTGTGCAGAAGCTTTCCAGTTTAATGTCATCCCACTCATTGAGAGAGAAAAAATCAATTGTTATTTAGTTTTTCAAGTGACTTTCGTTGGCTCTGACACTTTGTTGTGTACATGGTGCTGGAGTTTGAACCTGCATCTTTGTGTATGCCAGGCAAGCACCATAACCGCTGAGCCACAGCTCAAGCCCTGTTTCATCTTTCTTGCTTAGTAATGTTTTGGCTATTCTGGGTTTCTTGTTATTTCAAATGAATTTGATAATTGCTTTTTCTATATCCAAGAAAAATGTCATTGGTATCTTGATGGAGATTGCATTGAATCTGTACAGGGCTTTAGGCAGAATGCCCATTTTAATTATATTGATTCTGCCTAACCAAGAACATGGAATGTTTTTTCATCTTCTCAGATCTTCTTCAGCTTCTGGTTACAAGATCAACACTCATAAATCAGTAGCTTTCCTATACTGCAGCAGTAATTCTGCCAAAGAAAAAAATCAGGAAATCTTTCCCATTCACAATAACCTCAAAAAGAATAAAATACTTGGACATTAATCTAACAAAGGATATAAAAGACCCCTACAAAGAAAACTATTGAACGTTTGCTCTTGACTCATTGAAATCACAATCAATTAAATTTCTAATTTTCACACATTTTATTAAGCCCTTTTTTTTCAATTTTATGGTTGCAAGGTTGGTTCTCTGGACTTTGATCTGAAATTTTTATTTATCACCGATGAAATCTGTTTGATTCTTTCAGTAATCTTTGGGTTGTGACTCCACAGTATACCGCATTCTAGCTTTTTTTTTAAACTCTCAAGTTTTCATTTTAGACTATCAATACATTCTGTTTGACAAACTGAATAGTTGACATGGATCTAAGTATTATTATCTATGCTTTTCTAGAGCACAGAAGTTTTAAGAATGCCTGGAAAGTATTACCAAGTGAATTATTTATTGATCACTAACTATAAGCTGGACACATAGATGGTAGGGTTTAACAGAGAACTGATATAAAGTCTCCACCCTTATATTCAAGAAGAGACAATAAGGGAATACTTGCAGGACATGGTCTGTTAAATAAAGATGCTGTGGAAAGAGTAATTTATGCAGGAGTTACTTTAGATAGCAGGAAGAAGACACACCTTCACCAAAAAGGTGAAGAGTAGGTGAGGTAGCCCTTCAAGAAGAGGGAAGAACAAATGGAAACTCACCGTCATGGCTGAGAGTGTGGTAGTATGTGCAGATTGAGTTTTGGGATCTAGTTGGGTTTCTGTCTCTCTTGTTCTGACTCTGACCTTGTCCCCCAGCACAGGACACATGGGTTTGTCTCCATATGCCAGAACACAGTCAGAAATCTTCTCCCAGACCACAAGCCCTCATGGGAGCTGAGCTGGCAAATTCAGGCACTGGTGGTCTTTTATAGACCATTTCATAGGGATTTTCATTTCAAAGGGTACATGGAGACAATAATCACAGGCTGAATAGGCACAGAAACAACGCAAAGCACAACCAAAGAGCAGTTTCCACAACCTCCTGCGGCCTACCAAAATCATGAGGCTCAAGTCTCTTATGTAAAATGGCTTAGTATTTGCATCTAACCTATACAATTCTCCCATAGACTTTAAATCATCTCTCGATTACTCAAATGCAACGTAAACACTGTGTTAACAGTTCTTACACCATATTGTTTTGGGAACACTGAGAAGAAAAGAAATGTATATGTATTTGTTTTTCAGCACAAGCATAATTTCCCCCAAAATATTTCTATCCATGGTTTTCTGTAGATGTGGAACCCATTGATATGAAGGACCAACCCTAGTCCCTTGTGAAAAGTCCCAGAGCTCTGCATGTGCCTAGCATGGGTGCCAGCACTGTGCACTGCTCCTGCCTCACGGTGTGAGCGTGTCCTTGTGGCCATGGACCTTCTCTAGCGAACCTTGTTTCCTCCTTTCAATCCATGTCACACAGAGTGCTGACTCAGCCTCAAAGCCATCTGGAAAATTAGTCTCCCAGGCTAGTGACACCAGCCTTTTACCCTGATTAGCTTTGGCTTCCAATTTTCATCCTTTGTAGACTAAATTAAATGATGAGAACACCAGCCAAGGAGGAGCCACCCAGTGGGCCCTTCTCAGTTGTTCTTGATGCAGAGAGAAAAATGGCAAAAACTTGGCCAGAATAAGCTACCGAATAAAGAAATGTTAGTAAAAGTAAACATGCATTTCCCCAAAGCAGACAATATAAAATAATGTGTACTTCAGTTAACAGTCATGTTTTGATTCTCATAATAGGCTGAGAAAGGTCTTAGCCTCCTTACCTCGCTCGGTGGGAATGAAAGGATCAACATTAGCAGCCATTGGTTTTTCTGATGCCAGGGAGAGAGCAGAGGTGCCAAGCACAGTCAACCAGAGATCACAGAGAACAGCTTACATTCAGGTCGGAGGGAGGCGTGTTCACTCCTCTGACTGGAAAGCATTGGAAATACGAGGTCAGCAAGACCTGACTTAAATTCTGTCTGTCTCTTCCATTCCTCAGCTCCATGGAAAACTATTTATCCTTGCTAGGCTGGTGTCCGCTCTGTAACTTCAGGGCCTCGGTACATACCTGGTCAAAGAACGCATCTATAGTGCCTAATGTATGCGTAGATCAACCAGTGTTAGCACTTTAAACTTTCCTCCCTTCTGAGACATTTTGGGTTGCGTGCATGAATGTATGTGTGCTTAACAGAGACCCACATTCCATAATTTCCTCTGCTTATATGTACAGGTGAATTACCTGAAAGACCATCTGCAGGGCAAGATTCGGACATTCGGATGAGACTCTCGTGTTAATATTGTTTAGATTTTTAGAAGTAGCCATTCTTTTTTGATAATGTCTAAAGAAGCACTACCCAGAGAGTTAAAAGTCATAGATTTTAGTTTTGTTCTCTTACCAACTAGTCACTAGATTTAAAGTAGACGATAATCTTTGCTTCCTCCTTCATCTGGCCAGCCAGGTATATAACGTCTGCCTTAGCCCAACTTGAGGTGCTTTAAGTGAGAATTTAGATATAGTCGTAGAACATCTTTGAAATGTGAATAGCTTGTGTTTGCATTCAAACATAACAGTGTTATATGCTATGCTTTCAAACTTTAATGCTTTATTAACTTCCTTTTTAGATTGACTTTTATGTGTTTTTCTCATTGCCTTAAACTTTAAGTACCACTTCAGTACAGTATGATTGATGCATTTGAAATCATGCAGGCTTGGATCATTTAGGCAAAATATTTACTAATCACTTACTATATATAATACACCATAATAGTCCTGGCTTCCCCTCTTCAAGATAGGCATATTACTATTATTTTGGGAAAAATAAGTGAGTATAGGGAGAAAAAAACCATTTTTTGAAGGTTGTTAGGAATAGTAAGTGACCTAAGGATTTAAGCACTGGTGTTTCTGCCTCCAAATCCCACTTTAACATGCTCAACTGTAACATAGAGGAGACGTGTCTTGGTGCTGATTGTGAGTTTTAAACAAAAGAGCTTCAAGTTTCTACTTCATAAACGTACTATCCTCAGACACCTAGATATATATGAGAACTGATTGACTCCTGATGTTTTGCAACAAATAAAATAGTCTCAGTTCCCCAGCAAGTGAGGTAATGATTTTTGTGCGATCACTTAATTATTGCATACCTTTCTGAATAGATTAAAAACTCCACAAAAGTGGGGACCACGTTTCTTTTAGCTCATTATTGTATCTATCACCATGCATAGTAGTCAAAATTGAAAAGCATTAGGTTTTCTATAGAAGCAATAATATGCCTATCAGTGAGTGAACTATAACAAGAAAAGTTTCAGGTAGGGACTTCATAATTTTAAGTACAACTTACAGAAAGTGAAGATGGAAATGGAGCTTTCCAACAGTATCCTCAGATTTTCCTCCTGTGTTAAATCGCAGTTGGTTTATAAGATGAAACACTGGAACGAAAATTCAGACAAGGGGATGGAGCGGTGGCTCAGTGGTAATGTGCTTATCTGGCATGAGAGAGGATTTGGGTGTGAAAGGCACCACAAGCAAAACCCAGATGAAAATCTAAGTAGAATTGACTCTCTCTCTCTTTCTCTCTTTCTCTTCCCTTCTTTCCCCCTCCCTTCCTCTCTCTCTCCCTTTAAAATAAAAGTTTCATAAATAAGATTTTTAAAAATTTTTCAGACAAGAACAGCTATGCAAGAGAAAGTCTTCCAGGTAAAATATTGATTCTTGCTCTGAAATAGGGTTGCTTTTTTTTTTCTCTATTTTGGTCATGAGTATAAAACTATAAAATTCACTGACAAACTTTCTACAGACAATTTTTATAAATTAAAATATTTATAAATTAAAAATACTGAAAGAAATATATGGAGTGTGAATAAAAAGGCCTTAGGATTAAACATGTAATAAGTAATACAGGTAATTTTTATATGAAAACCCAATATGGTGCACCTCATGGCCACTGGGTGGCACTAAAGACTAATGTTAATGTTATTTCATAACCCCAAAGTCAAAATGAAAAGTTAATAGTAATATTTTTATTTTCTGCACTGGAGATTGAATCCAGGGCCTCATGCATGCCAAGCAAGCACTATACCACTGGCTACACCCTCTGTCCTTTCTTGTAGATTTTTGTTTTGATGCTAGGTCTTGCTAGGTTGCTGACGCTGGCCCTGAATATGCCATCCTCCCGCCTCAGTCTCCCAAGTAGCTGAGATTACAGGCATGTGCCACCACACTCAGTGACAGTAATTCTTTCTATGCAAAACTTCTTTCTTTCATTTGATTTGCACAACAGCTCTGTGAGGAACGTAGCATGTGTATTACTCTCTAGGCACAGTTTAAACACCATTACAAGAAACTGCCTCTCAAGAGATTCTTAACACATTTTAATGGAGCTATTCACTTTAAAATGGCCCATTCACTTTTGGACCACATGTACCAAAGTTATTAACTGGATTAACTGGCAGCCTTTGGTTCCTTTCTCCTGTTTCAAGAGTCTGCCTCTAAAAGGCTATCTCTACAGGAGAGAGATGAAAATAGCCGGCCCACATCTTCCCTGTGGTGACTTCTTTGCTCACCGCTCAGTAAATAAGGTGCCATGGTACTGAAAAGAGGCCTGGCCAAGAGGAAAGGGCCCTGTGTCAGAAACTGTGGGTGCTGATCCATTGATCCATCACACCCTTCCACCTACCCCACAGGTGTCTAGTCCTTTAAAGTTTTCAGAATGTCAGTATCATCATGTGTAAAAAGAGAGTAGAAATTTGTCATCTGTTTGGCTTTCTAGCCCAATAAGAAGATGAGTTAACTCACTGTAGCATCAAGCATTCTGGGAATGTGTGTGGTCACTGGCTCTTTGAAAGCCTTCTCCACGCTCACCAAAATCCTTCCATTCATTCAAAGCTCCAGCCACAAGCCCTCTGGGGAAAATTCTCTTGTCTTCTCAAACTGTAAGGTGTCTGCTCTGGACTCTAAGCTTGATGTACCTGTGGTCTACCTACTTATTAACTAGCTAATCATACATTCTTGGACATTGTCTCCTGTGAGCCTCACAGTTTGAACTTTCATATTTAGGTTTTCAATCATCTAATGTTTGTTTTTAAATGTCATGTGAAGTAGAGGTCCAACTTATTTTTTCATCTTCTGCAATCATTTGCAAAATAATGTGATTTCCCAGTTAATTTCAGGTGGCACAACTCTCAGGCCACGTGTGCTCTCTCTTATGTCCTATTTGTCCATTTGTCTTTTCATACACCAACAGCACACTGTTTTAAATAGTTAATGTCTTTGTAATATCTTAAGATCTTGTCAATCGTGGTTTCTGCTCTCTACTATCTTTTTTTGTATTGTAGTGCATCTATTCTTTCAGGTAAAATTTAAATGAAATATTTGTGGGTCTTACTCTTTAATGTACATTCTTTGGGGGGGGATTCTAGGGATTGAACCCAGGAGCTTCTACCACTGAGCTATAATCCCCAGCCCTTTTTAGTCTTTGAGACAAGGTCTCGCTAAATGGTCCAGAGTGGCCTCAGACTTGCAATCGTCTTATCTCAGCCTCCTGAGTCACTGAGATTATAGGTATGCGCCACCATGCCCAGCTCTTTCACATACATTTGACAATTAGTCTTTATATCCTATAAAAATTCCTTTAGGAATATTCACTGGAAATGTATTGAAACCTATAGAAAAATTTTGGAAAAATAAATATGTTTGTCATGTTATGACATTCCATCCATTGTTATATCTTTTAAAATAATCAACCCTTTTGATAAAGTTGCTGTTTTTCTCTTTAAAATTCTGTAGTTAGGCTAAATTATTCTTTAATGTTTCATAATTTCTGCTGAAACTTTAAACAAAATATATTTCCCACTATGTTTTCTAACTTTTATTGCTGGATAGAAGTATAGATTGTTGGGTTTTGAAGGTCACCGCTATTTGTGGCTACCTTGCTGAACTTCTCAATTAGGGTTGCTATTTGACTGCTGAGTCCCATGGTGTTTCTGTATAAATAATCAAATTGTCTGTTTTCAGTGAAAACTTGTCATTTCCTGATGCTTCTACCCCTTATTATTTTTTTATGGCCTTTTGTGTGACTGACACCTTTCTGATCATGTTGAACATTTTCTTTCTTTCTTTTTTAATAAAGAGAGAGAGAGAGAAAGAAAGAATCAATTTTATTTATTTTTTCATTGACCTTTGTTTCTCATTTGGTTGTGTATGTGGTGCTGGGGTTTGAAGCCAGGTCCTTATGCACTCTGGGCAAGTGCTTCAACCACTACGTCGCTGCTCCAGCCCCCATGTTGAACATTTTCAATAGTGGCAAGGAGCCATTCCTTTGGATCAATATCAGCCACCCCCCCCCCAACGTGTAACTTTCATTTAAATAAAGCTTCAAGAATAGGGAAATAATGACTTGGATCTTATTTAATAATATCTTTCATACCACATAGTTAAATTGTGTGCTTGTATATAAGATTTCCCCATGTTTAGGATTAGCAGGGTAGAGAACGACTCTTAAAGTCTGGGATTTAATTTCTTAAAAAAATTTTCTTTCAAGGGGCTGGAACGGTGGTTCAGCGGTTACAGGGCTTGCCTGGCATGCACGAGTATACAAGTTCAAACCCCAGCACCACATATACAACGAGGTCTTGGAGCAATGAAAGCTACATGAAAAACTAAATAAAAATTGTTAAAATTTTTTTTCTTTTAAGCAGAAAGAATTTTCAAAGTCCAATCAAATAAACATACATATTGAGATGTGTTTAAAAACCAACTTCTATTAAGTGACAAAACTCAATGGGACAATCTGCTGAGAAAGTCTTAAGTGACTCCCAGAGACCTTAGGTCCTAACATAAAAGATTCCACCAATAAAAAGAAATAACAATTTTAAAAATTAATTAGAAGACTTCATAAAATCAAGAAGTGGAATTATTTACTTAAATGTTTTATCTTATCTTTCTTGATCTGCCCATAGAAGCAGGACAGGTGTGTGTGCTTAGGGATGGATTGTAGGGCACCTGGCTGCTCTCAAAGATACATACTGGGAGTGTTCATTTAAGTTAAGAAGTTCCCTGGAGATTCAAGTGGGCTGGGTCCTCAGCTCCACAGCCAAGTGAAGGCAGTACCATCATGTACTTACTAGAGATTACCAAACATCTGCACCTTGGACACAAGCTGCCTCAGCTCCTGCTCCTCCAGAACACAAAAGAAGTGTTTTCGGTACCAGTTGGGGAAAGAAGAATCCAAGGTTCAGAGAGACTGGGAAGTTGGACTGGCTTTAAAAGCTACAAGTTTTTCAAATTTAGTACACTTCCTTCCTCACTTTAAACTTTTTTGTGCTTCATGAGCTTGTAACTCAGGTCAGTTTGGCCATACTGATTCCTTGTCCTTTTATGAGAGAATTCAGCTTTTATTTATTTTTTCATCTGGCCTTTGTTTCTGACACTTAGTTGTGTATGTAGTTCTGGGGCTCAAACCCATGTCCTTGCACATGCCAGGCAAGAGCTCCAACTGCTGAGCCGCCACACCAGCCCCTTGTCCTTCTATGAAAAGTTAGATACTTTTTCAGATTATCTTAGACATGTCCCATTTTCCCTGTGAGTGAATTGTCTCCATAAAAGGGACCTAACAAATACTTCTCATGCAAGTGCCAAGAGTCTATTCATCTCCTTTCCAAAACTGGTTATGGAATTCTGATGGAAGTTGGGGCCACCAGGTGGCTTGATTAGAAGCTAGAGACAATCTCGTGTTATTCAATGACAAATTGTAGTCCCTTGGAGAAGCCTATTCCTTCCCCCTGGTGACAGAAAAAAAATTTTTTTTGAAGAAAGAGGGACAGAGAGAGAGAGAGAGAGAGAGAGAAGCAATTTTTATTTAGTCTTTCATGTGGCTTTCATCGCTCCAAGACTTCATTGTCTACGTGGTGCTGGGGTTTGAACTCGTGCACTTGATCATGCTGGCTGAGCCACCACTCCAACCCCAAAAGAAGAATTTTTTTTTTTTTTAAAAGAGAGAAGGACAGTGAGAGAGAGAGAGAGAGAAAGACAGAATCAATTTTCATTGAGCTTTTCACATGGCCCTCATTGCTCTGACACCTAGCTGTGCATGTGGGTGCTGGGGCCTGAACTCGTGTACTTGCGCATGCCGGGCAAGCGCTGCAACCTCCGAGCCACTGCTCCAGCCCCCGAACAGAAGAATTTTTAATCCCCAATGTTTAGAACTTTTTTTTGTTGTTGTTGTATCTTTCAGAGATAAGGATAAACAAGAACACAAAGGAGGGGAAAACTTACCGAATTTTACATAATTGCGTATGAGATTTTTTACAGATGTGTTGGGACACAGACTCATTTTATTCATTCTCATATTCTGGTATGATGTGCAAGCCTGATTCCCAAAAGCATGAAATTTATGACCCCTAGAACTAGAAATGGCTTCCATTCTGACATTTTTAATTTTATGTGGTTGGAAAGGTCAGGATAGTTCACAGCCGGAGTGACTAAGAGGAATGTAGAAATGGTTGGAAGACTAAAATACACCTGAATCAGAAAACTCAGGAAAGCATTCAGGCATACCTTAGACATAGAAGAACTATTTAGTGATGGGGAAATTAAGATGGTGTCAATGCTGAGTTAGAAAGATCGTAACTAGGGCAAAGTTGCATTTTGAATGGTGAACTATAAGACTCTGAAGAGTCTGTGGACAAGGCAAACATACATGGTTGCAAAGGACAACCTTGAAAGTCAATGCTTCAGTCTACCACTTTTGCAAGCTTACTTTTTTTTCCCCCTGTAACAGAAAACCAGATCACTGTGTCTATATTCAACATCAGATGAAAGTCAGCACGCACTGTAAGGTTAGGGAGCATCAAAAAGCTTTTTTTTTGTTTTTTGGCTAGAGGGACAGTGAGAGAGAGAGAGAGAATCAATTTTTATGGAGTTTTTCACATGGCTTTTGTTGCTCTGACACTTAGCTGTGTACGTGGGTGCTGGGGTTTGAACCCGTGTACTCGTGCGTTCCAGGCAAGCACCGTAACCACCGAGCCACCGCTCCAGCCCCATCAGAAAGCTTTTTTAAGTACTAGAAACACAAAAGTGAGCTATTGCACTTTTAAAAAACTGAACAATTTGGAAAATGTTTTTAAAAATCAACTAGACCCTGTCTCTAAAATTCTACAATAATTTTAGCTAAATGACTGGGAAGCAATTCCTTTAAAATCTAATTTAGAAAAACCTGTTATTGGAAACCTTTCTGCTTATGCATGCTTTTAAATTTCTGAAAAAATATGCTGGGCAAGCTAGTAATACTGGTTCTCTTTAGTACCAGAAATTGGGATAGGAATGGCTGAGATGATTGGGAGATTATCTTCTACTTTTGCCTCATTGTGTATTTATTTAACCATAAGCAGTTTATCTATGCATAAATTTTAAAAACTAAGGAAACAGTTCATTTACATTCTTTTCTCCTTGTTTCATCTTTTTTTTTTGCTGTATTTTAAAATAATTCTATATATCATTGGTTTGAAAAAAAATGTATTTTCTCTAAATTTACCCCAAAGTATTCATTATTAGGTAGCATATAATATAATTCAAGCATGAGATCATTTCTGTGTCTCTTTTTAAATGATCTTTCAGAAGGAAATATAATCATTATTTTCATTGAGATACCCAATTGTTTTGAACTTAATTTTAATAGATCTAATCAAATCAACTTTAACTTAATTATTGTCAAAATGGTAGAACTGTTCTAAGTAAGCTTTGCTAGCAACACTGTGATGCACTTGGAATCAAATGGTTTAATTCACTTTAGGGAGGACAACGACCTTGGCCTCTGGAATGCTATATTCAGAGTCAAAGACTATAGTGGGAAAATAAGATGGAGCAGAATTGCATTAAAATCCAGTTACCACGAACAAATTGGTAGCCACTCATTCATTTTATATACCTACATAAAGTGACATTGCTTTATGCTGATGACCCTTGATCTATTGTTTACAAGAATTGCCTGTCTGCATGTATATGTTCTTATGAACAGTCTGTACCTTGTGGACTGTCATTACAGTATTGTCATCATGCCTGCCAGGACACACCAGGTGGAGCACAGGATAGAGGACACAGAAGATAGGAAATAGAACCCTGCCCATGGGAGTCCACAGTTTCTAAGACATCCAAATAACAAAGATATCTGTCTGAACACAATGGAACAGGTAAATCCCAAGTAAACTTTAAAGATTGTTCCAATCATTGCTGCTGAAGTCCTTCACAGAAAGCAAAGAAGACATATAGAAATTAAATATGTCCTCACACAGCCAAGTGTGTAGTGGCCAAATTAGCCACATTGAAGTATAAGCAATAATAATTTAATTTTTTTCTGGGCAATTGATTAACAATTTTCATGCAGTAAGAAAAACATTTAGGACTGGAGCAGTTGCAGCATTTGCCTGACATTTGCAAGGACATGGGTTTGAACCCCAGCACTATGTACACAATAAAGTGTTGGAGCAACAAAAGCCACATGAAAAACAAAATAAAATTGATTCTCTCTCTCTCTCTCTCTCACACACACACACTGTCCCTCTCTTTACAAAACATATTTAAATAATTTCTCAAATTGTACTTAATTGATTGGGATGAGCATGTTTCTCTTAATAGAAGTATTACTCTGATTATCACCTGGAAAAGTGTTCACGTCTCTATGTTCCCAGTGCAATGATCAAGGCACATAGAATAGCATTGTAGGGACTTTTGATGGCTAAGAAGAGAAACTCTTTGATAGGATGGGATAGAGTTGTCTGCAGTCTGTAACATTTTGCCTTGACAATTAAATTGGTTGATTATTGATTGGCCAATTCATTATATCCTGGTGATGTCGAAAAAACTGGTAGATGGCCTTTGTCCTAGGAATTATTACAGCTGGGACAAACACTTTAATAAGTTAATTACACTAAAGAGATAAGTTACATTGCATGTACTTTGCTTTGGATTTACCCTTCTTCATTCTCAGTATCTCACCAAGTCTCATCGATCTGAGGACCTCCAGAATATCTCTTCTCAATCACTTTTCTCACCACCATTATTAGGATGACTCTCAGAAGACTCCTGTTTTTTTTTCAATTATTATTCCCAAGCTCTCTTCATTCTCATGCTTCTAAGCAAGATCCACCAGAATATTCCTTTAGAAAACTTTATTTTCCTCATGAAAACCTGCAAACACTTTCCTTTGCTGCCTCATAAAATCCAAGCTTCTCCAAGTGTTTTTTAAGAACTTGAAGAACAGGAACACGAACAACATGAATAGGTCTATCTCCCTGTCCAAAGTTATTTTCTACGGCTTTTTAGTATCTTTTTCTACTATAATCTAGGAACGAGGAAGGGGGGATTGGGAAGAGCAATGTGTGGGGAAGGAAGAATTAGATTACTTTTCTCTGAATTCCAAGTCTTTTTGTCTTTGTTCGGGGATTACCGTTTAAAGATGAACACTGTATTTTTGCTCCCAGAGAACAAGTAAGGAGAGACTGACCCAGATTAGCACTTGCCCAAAGCTAAAAAGAGCTGGGACTCTGATCCAGCTCTGTCCTTTTCTTTGGCAACTGTTCCATTCATTTTGCTTATGACAGTTGTACTCACCATTACCACCAGTGCCAGTCCACACCTGGAATGTCCTTTCTGCCTCATTTTTAAGATCCACTTGTTTCTAGACAGTCTGCCCACATCCTTCTGATCTCCCTAAGCATCTCTTTCTTAAATGATCTAAGAATTTAGCCACTTTCCTGGACTCCCACATTGGGAAATACATAGCTACAGAGATACATAGCTTCCTGCTTTAACCAAGGCACGCATCTTAATAAAATATTTATTATTATATAGCAAATATAGAGAAAAGCTTATGCATCATTCATAGGTGGGTACCTTGATGAAATATCAAAATGCACAGATGGGAGCATCAGCGGCATCCTGAAGACTGCCCCCCTCACCAACCCTATATCATTAGCTCTTCAGTCCTCCCCAAGGGTAATCATAACTTGACTTCCAAATTTATTTATCTTGTGTGTCTGCTGGTAAATTTTATATAAATCAAATCTTACCATCTGGTTTCTGTTCGTGAGATTTCTTCCTTGTTAAGTATATAACATATAGCAACTCTTTATTCCTTTCATTCCGCAGTATTCTGTTATATGAAATCACACTAATTTATTCATTTTACTACTGGTGGATTATTTTGAATTGTTTCTATTTTGGAATTAACATGAATAAATTTGCAGTGAACATTGTTATTTTTTTTTCCAGAGCTACAGATCAAACCTGGGGCCTCTTGCACCCTGAGCAGGTACTGTATCACTGAGCAATAGCCATAGCTCCTGAAATTTTTTTATTCAGCATATGTATACCCTTTTTGGAGTACAATGGGGTGGAATTGGTTATAAACGATACGTATTCATTTTTAGAATGCACTGCCTGTTTCCCAAGAGTTGACTTTGTTGTTGTTGTTATTGTTGTACCAGGAATTGACTCCAGGGCTGGACAAGCAATCTACCACTGAGCTACACCTCCAGCTCCTCCCCCAATCTTTTTTCATTTTCCTTTGAGACAGGATCTCACTATATTTTGCAGGCTGGCCTCGAGTTTGTGATTCTCCTACCTTCAGCCTCCACGTTAGCTGGAATTACACTTACATGCCACTGCACCCGGCTGAAAGTATGTTTTTGCAACTGCTCCTCATCTTCATCAACCACTGATAGCATCTATAATTTGAAATTTTCTCTCTTCTTGTCCCTTTCTCTCTTCCCTTTCCTCTTCCTCACTTTGCCTACTACAGCACTAAAAGATACATTTGTAAACTCTTCTGCATTAATGAATGAATGGTTGTAACAAGCACACGCGTGTTTGCTTTTATACCTGTTTATCACCTCTCAGGCAGGATAATGTAATGGTTTCAAGCATGCATGGCATTGTGTCCGATTGTCGTGATTTGACTTGTGAACTCACCAACTTACTAGCTAGTAAATTACCTGTCTGTGCCAGTTTCTCCACTTTCATCATCACAGGATTGTTAGGATTGAATAGATTGAACATAAAATACCGATTGCATGTCTGGCACAAAGCAAGAATTCAGTGGGGTTAGCTATTACTGTTCTTGTCCAATCTTTAAGGCCCACGTTCCATTAAAACTCCTCAAACTAGGGCTGGAGCTGTGGTTCAGTGGTCACGGCATTTGCCTGATATGCGCGAGAACTCGGGTTCAAATCCCAGCACCACAGACACAACTAAGTGTTGGAGCAATGAAAACCAGATGAATAAATAAATAAAATTTTTTCTCTCCCCACCCCCCACTGTCCTGCTCTCTCTTAAAAAAAAAGTGCCTAAAACTAAAATTGGTTAATAAGAATGTTAGGGCATCCCCTGCACTTGACCTAACAGAGAGCCTCTGGACTTCGGAAATTCCCCTCACTCAACATTCACCATCTGCTGCATAGACTAGTGCCATGTGTCTCCAGGCAGATGGCAAATTCCCTAGGACAGTGACTGACTTATTCTTCATGGTAGCAGTGATTTTAGAGTCATGTTTTAACTTATGGAAACCTCAGTTGAAGTTTCCTGGAACCCATATTGGAGCAGACCCACAGTTGGAGAGGCATGGAGAGGCAAGGTGTCTTGTTTTCAATCATCACACTCAAATGGGAGCTGCTTGGGCTTCTGGGAATATGCTTGCAGGGATATGTCCCACTCCCTTAGATCAAAGATATCTCTGCGTGCACACTATTTGACATCACAGTGCTTAGTAAATATTTGTCATTTGTCTATTGATCCCTTGTTCTTTCTTGACTTCCCTATTCTTGCCTTGCTCTCTTCCCACCCACTTGTGCTAGATCTAATCTCCCATTTGTGAGACAACACTCAGACTCCGCTGGTTCCGGAGCAATGCACGTCAAATCTTACATAGTAATTGACTATAGCCCCTTAAATTGGATCTCTACCTTTGTAAAATTAAGAAATTCATAATCTACACTGTTTCCTGAGTTATCTATTTTTTGACTATAAATTCCTAGCCTGCAGGAACTGTGATAAAAATGTGACTTAAGAATTTTTTGTTTAAGGAGGAATTCATAACTTTTTGTTAACAATGAGAATGAAAGGGAAATATGCAAAACATCTCCCCATCAGAGCTGGGATCATTGTTTACTAGGAAAATGCATGCCTTGGAATCTATATTTATGTGGTTCGATAGGGACTTTAATACATAGCTAATGACTATAGAGCTGTATCTCAACTGCAGAGTCTGAACAGTGGTCTACCTTGAGTGGAAATCATGGACTCAGTTTGATCCCACTCCTTCACTGGACTATGAGAAGGACTAAGTGATCTCTAACTATCTGCTCTACCCTTAGAAACCTTGGATGTGGAGAGGAAGGAGAGTAAGGGGAGGTGAATCTCAGGAACCTTAAGAGGATATACCCTCTACTCAGACTTCCGCAAGGGTATGCAGAGGGCTGGAGTGTACTGGTGAGATGAACTGTGTGGGGACTTCCTTTCCTATTTGCTAGGTACTTGTGTGAAAGGCCTAAAAAAGTGAGAAAGTTCAAACAATTTTTTTTTTTGTACCAGAGATTGAATTTGAGATTCCAGCATGCTTAACCACTGAGACATATCCTCAGCCCTTTTTATTTATTTTAAGATAGGTTCTCACTAAACAGCTTAAGACTGAAGGCTCAAACTTGCCTCAACCTCCAGAACCACTGGGACTACACAGGCCTGAGCCACCACATCCAGCTAGTCAGAACAATTTGGAATTGAGATGGTCTCCTTGACATTCTGCCACCACCCTTATCCCACAGTATGTATTCCAGCAGCATGCGTTCCGGGGAGGGCTCTGTGGGCCACATCCAGGCACCGAAGTTCTGGATTACCTGGGTGCAAGAGGTTTTGGGCCACACCACTAATGTGCTCCTGCCAAGCCGTCTTAGGAGACTGCCCTGGGTCCTTCCAGAAACCAGAAGTCTAGCCAGTTCCACTTTTTAGGAATATCTGCATTTATTATACATACCTTACCCTCATTAGTGGTGTTCTCCTAAATTTCCAAACTATTACCTTGATTTCCTTTTCAACAAATTGTTTCAAAAGTTTTCCACTTTCATCAGGCTCGGAAAGGGCAACGCTTTGCACACTGCCATAGCCCTGGCACTCAGAACAGAGTCTGGCCTCCAGGAGGCCCAAATATTTGTTAAAAGAATTACCTATCACTTAAGCCAAATGTCAGGACAAACAGTCCAATTTCAGAAGGCAGGCAATAAATATACAGAACATTACTTTACAGCTGTCCTTGCAAAATGGGTAAATTGAAAAGGATTTGTTTGGATTAATGACTGACACCATAAAATGCTTCAAAAAAAAGATCTGGAATAGCAGGGCGTGGTGGCACACGCCTGTAATCCCAATTACTCAGAAGGTAGCTCAGTGGTATAGTACACTGGGTACATGCATACACACAAAAAGGAACAGGAGTTGACTTCCCGTCCCGCCCTGCACTGCTGGAATGGAACCTAGGGCCTCATACAGGCTATGTAAATGCTCTACCGTTGCACTACACCCACCCCCAGCCGAGGGCCACCCTAGAGATTGTTACTTCCCTGGAGTCAAAAGGCACAGCTAGTAGAAGTGAACTGCTAATTTGGATATTAAAGTAGCATTGTCATGGTTTAAAATTTTACATGGACTCATTATTGGCTTTTTCATGGAAATATATAACATAACACAGGACACAATTTTTGTAAATATTTTTCAAGGTTTTATTGCAAACCAAAATTGGTTCATCACACACAAAAAGTTGTGTGGTAGGAAGGAGGGATTGTACATATTATAACCATGTTAATTACAGTACATTAAAATGGTGGTTTACATTACAAACAGCCTGTAGGTTTAAATATACTAGTGTTATAACCCAATGTACAGACTTTCTTTATACAATACATACAATTATCAGGAATGCAAAAAAAAAAAACCACATAAATAATGCCCATTTTACAGGTGACATTTTAAACAATGAAAACACCAACAGCTTTGACTGACAACTGGGGCATTGGTCCATAAAAACCCTTTCTAAAAATAGAAATATTTGTAGCAGCAATGCTTTCTTTTAAGCATCTGGATGCAAATCATTGCAAGACCATTTCAATAAATTTTAGTTATTAACTATATCTTACAAAAAAAACAGTCTACACATAAATTTATCTTCCAAATATGGAAGAAACAAACAATGTCCCACATTGTAGTGTCCTGCAAGTGTCACATTGATGCTTATAACAAAATCCATCTGATCAGGCATACCACACTCATACCATTGTTCACATAGTAAATCCACAAGGAAAAATAAAGAACTGAAACACTCTGCGATAGGAAAAGCTTTGGAGCTAACACGATCTCAGCAGAAAAGGCACATTTCAGAATATTCATCTTCACAGCCCAGACAGACCTATGGAAGATCCTTCCTAGATCAGCATCTTCCTCCTAACAAGACCATGGCGTCTGTCTGGGGTGGTACGCTAATGCTCATTTCCGAGATAGCACCACGTTGGGAGGAAGAATAAGAATGAAACCTCAGGAGCTCACTAAGGAGGGTGTGCTCTTTGAAAAGCTTCCAGCAAACAGTGCAACAGGATTGCCAAGCTTCCAGAGAGGTGCAAATTCTCTTTTAAGATGTCCTGTTGGCTGGCAGCTCTGCCAAAAGGCTAACCAAAACATTGAAAACACATAAAATCCTTCAAAACCACCCTAAGACTGTTCAGAGGAAAGAGTCCATGGGAGGTGCGTATGAAAAGCCCAGGAACGCCTCCGCAGCTTCCTTCACACTGGCTGTGACAAGGATGCTGTCGGGGGATCTGCCGATGGAGTTGGGGACAGGCTCTTCAGTAAACTCGGGATCGAAATGCCTCAGGTCGCTGGGCCCACTCTGTTACAGGAAGAAAAAAACAGTCAAGAATGGCGTGCTGGACAGGGAAATGTTTAGGCTTCAAATATTAGAGCTTGACTCCTTAGGATGCAGCACAGAAATTCCCATAATCCTCCACGTCAAGCACAAAACCCCAAAGGCCACATGGATAGTTTAAATCATGAGGCTAATATTCACTTTTTGTCTCTTGGTATTTTGATAAACATGTTTGACAAGTTATGTGAGATTTGTTAGAATAAAACCTCTACTATTTCTCTGGGAAAATAAATCTGTCAATTTTCTTCTTTTGTTTTAGAGATGGGGGTCTCTGTATGTTACTCAGGTTAGATTCTTAACTCCTGGGGTTGCCTCAACTTCTGGAGTAACCGGGGCTACAAGTCCACCCTACCACACCTGGTTCGATTTACTTCTTGAATTCCCCCCACCCAACAAATCTGACTTAAAAGAAATGTCATCACAGGGAGATACTCACCACATTTGGGTTAAAAGGGGGCGTGATCTTCTTATTAATGAGATCATCCCAGTTAATCAGGGAGAAGAAGACGTGACTCTTAATCTCCATCTGTTGAGAAGAAACCAAGATTAATTTAGACAGGCAGAATTCAATAAAGGCAGTGAGGTCTAGTGTACTTCCCAGAGGGCCCAAGAGAAGAGGAAAACATGACTCACAAAGTCATCCTTGGCACCGAGCCGCTTTGTCCTGTCCTTTTGCAGGAGGCCCTCCAAGAGGTGTCTTGCAGAATTTGTAATATTTGGTTTCAACTGAAGGGGCTTGTTCAGAATGTTATCATACATCTCGGCTGTGTTTCGGCTGTAAAAAGGAGGCTGAAAAAAAATAAAAGGAGGTGACAGACAATTACTATCTATTGAATTGGAAGTTTTGTATAGCATATATTACCAAGAAAGAAAAACTTTAACTGTACTATTTTAAGCTGGACTTGAGATAGTCTTATAAAAAGACCAATAAGCCTCTTATCAGTTTGGGATGAGCTTATTAGTAAGGGCAAGTTACAGAGGCCAGATCAGTATTTTGGTAAGAGTGTCATGCAAACAGGGGGCAGTGTTCCATAGTTCCCAATGTACTACTCACCAGGCCATACAGCATCTCATATAAGACGGCCCCCAGGCACCACCAATCCACTGTCCTGTCATAAGGCTGCTTATGAAGTACCTCGGGTGCAAGATACTGAAAGACACACCAAGAAAACAGAATTTAAAAACTGGGCAATCCCAAGACCAAGAGTGGACTTTAGAAAGGGTGAAACACCCAGAGTCAACTTGGAGAATATATCTTTTTGGATTACTTCCTCAAAATCTCTCTTTTTTCAGGCTGATTGGCTCCAAGATTTACTGGAAGCAACTAGATACCCACAGGTATTTTATTTTGGGTCTTTAGAGACCTTTTATGGGATGGATCTTATAAGCTGCTAGTTTCAATTAAAGTAATAGAAGGCTCTATAATTTCTCATATTGCAGCAAGGAGTAAATGAATTTTACTTGCACTTGAATTGTACTAAGAAATTTACTCTTTTGATAGTTAAAATAATCATTGCACATCTGTCCCCTGGAAAGAGAGGGAAGACCAGTGACCAAATCAAGAGCTCTTACCTCAGGTGTGCCACAGAAGGTGGATGTCGTCCCATTGTGTTCAATGTTCTCCTTGCAGAGTCCAAAGTCAGTAAGGACAATATGTCCCTGTGAATCTAGCAAAATATTCTCTGGTTTTAAGTCTCTGTAAAAACGAAGTGAAAAATGGTTGTATAGATTAATTTTACTCCATAAGAAATCTCTGTAAAGATCATTTCTAAGGGTATTAGAAGCATTTTTAATTCATCACAGTTATACAATGAATAAAAAAGGGAGTCCTTATTGTGCTAATCTATTCTGGATCAGGTACAATCCTAGTTGGCCAATTCCCTAGTGGCACCGAGTCAAGACTGCTCACATGCTGGGCAATAGGGTTTTAGGTGACCAACTTGCACATAAACACAAGTTATTTTAAGACTCCATCAAAGATCAAGGCTATGTCTTCTTCCTACCTAGGAAGGCAGCTTTATGGGATCTTTGTCTCACCTATAAACGATGTTCAGAGAGTGCAGGTAACCCAAGGCACTGGCTATTTCAGCAGCATAGAAGCGAGCCCGTGGTTCTAGGAAGCAGCGCTCCCTTTGGAGATGGTAGAATAGCTGCAGGAGACAGAAGAACAAAGTAGGTCTGGGCTGCCAAAAAATTTACTCAGTCCTGACATACAGAGCTAAAGAACAATTGCAGGAAGTGGCCCCAAATAATCTATTAAGATTGGAAACTTGGTAGGTAAAGGAAATGCTAATTTTGGTAACTTTTCCCCCACTTCATATCTTTGAAAATTTTTTTCTGGAACTTAAACCAAGTAAACCACAGGGGACCCCAAGGGCTAGCTTCCACTCCCTGCAGGCTCACCTCTCCACCGTTAATGTAGTCTAGGACAAAGTATAGTTTGTCAGCAGTCTGGAAAGAGAAGTGAAGGCCCACCAGGAAAGGGTGTTTCACATTCTTCAGAAGAACATTCCGCTCCGACATAATATGCTTCTCCTATGAAAAAGATGATTAAGATTCAGTGACAAATTTTAACTTGGAAAATTTCAGGCTAAGGATTATTCAGTAAGTGCACAACTCCGTTCCCAACCAACCAGGTGCATATCATACCTCTTTCTTTTTCAGGATTGCTTTCTTCTGCAGAACTTTGACTGCATAAAATGCTTCTTCTGCCTTGTGTCTTGCTAGAAGAACCTGAAATTTCAATCAAACAATCATTTTTTGATCCTCATTCACAGAGAATTTAAACAGAATACATGAAAAGAGTACACTGTAAATTGTCTTTGCATGTCAAATTACCTTTCCAAAACTGCCCTTGCCAATGACTTTCAAGAAGTGAAAGTCAGATGGTTTAGCATGCGGATTGGATGATGGACCAAGGTTGATTTGCTGAGAAGGACTTGGCTAGAAAACAAAAAAATTTCCCTTAATATCATTACTTCAAAGGATATCTATAATTCAGGCAATGTAAAAGATGCTACAGCTACAAATGACCAAGATAAGTCACTAAAACACATGCCATTATTTCAAATGGGTATGGAAATTTTACACACCCATGCTGTCATAAACAGAATTTTTAATGAAACGGGCCTTTAAAATGCACCACTGACTCAATTCTTAAATACTTATGTCACTTATGTTAATGAACTAATGAGGCATTTCTTGCCTTTATGCTCATTTTTAATCCAAATGTAGAAATACTGATTTACAATTTTCCTCTACAGATGCATTACAATTAGAGTACTTACTGGAGGAGAAGGGTTGGCATTCATAAGCTCAGGCTCCTGAGGCTGGGAGATTTTCAAAATGGACTGAACTTCAGGGCTGGAGAGAAAAAAAGCAAGTTAGAAACTCCTAACTCGCCACTAGAGGGCACACCGACATAAACAGAATTTGTTTCGGAAAACTCAGTAAGTTGAAAACATCCAAATAAACTAGTTAAAGAAAACAATAGTTTAAGAAAATGATAACCTAGTAAAATATAGAAATTAGGCTTGTTAATGGAGACAAGGCGTGAATTAGATAAGACATTTAAAATTTTTATTTTACATCTCCAGAACAAGCTCAATCTTCAAATTGATTTTAATGTTTACAACGTTTCAAATAAATGACAACGTAAGGAGACTTCCCTGGAGGGGAGTCTTCTGCATCCCGAAAAGCCCAGTGATGAGAATAAGTCTTTACTGCTGGCAAAATCAAACTTCACTATTTTATTCCTTCCAACTCCCCCAAACTTACTGTTTGCAGGCATAAGAGTTATTGGCAATCTTCTGAATAAAGTCGTTCAGGCCCATCCTCCTCTGTTTCATGAAAGCTGTGGATTAAAGAGGAGAAAAATCTTTTAGACCGTTTCCTAACGTCTGACGCCACACACACCAATCCGATCGGGGACCTTTCTAGGGCAGAAGTCCAGTCTTTTCCCTACACTCACCGATGAGAATCGCTACCATTCCCCTCATTCTGGAGTAAGTGAGGGTGCCTTTAGCAGCCTCGGTTTTCACCGTCATCGCCACTAACAGAACACAGAGAACCTTAGCTGATGGGAGAACAGCTCAGCCAACTGAGCTCTGGCGGCGCCGGCGGCTTTATAAATGCTGCGTCTACGGGGGCGTGGCCTGAGCGACAATGAGGAAGGAGAGCCGGGAGGCCCCGCCCTCGGCCCCGCCCCGCTGTTCGCCCGCAGCGTTGCAGCCGGTGGCGGGCGGTAGGATCCCCCACTAGCGGGGGCGAGGGCGAGCAGCACGGGGACCGGGCGGGGAGGGCCGGGCGCGCGGCGGTTATCAGCCTTCGCGGCCGGAGAGGACAGTGCTGGCGGAGGGGGCGGGAAGGGCTGGAGAGCCCGGGGTAATTTTCCATCTTTCCCATTTATTCTGCCTGCAAGGAAATCAGGAGAGCGGCGCGGAGGCTCTTTCCGTCCGCAGCGCGGCAGCCGGGCTGGCTTTGGACCGTTCTCACCCTCCCTGAAGGTTCACCCTTTCGGCCGTAACCCCCAGCCCAGGCGCACAGCTCTTCTAGCGTCCCCAACGCGGCCCCAGCCCCAGCGCCGCGGTGCGTCCCGCCCAGAGTTAACTTCTCGAGTGCAGGCGGCGCAGCGCGCCCGGATCTGCGCGGGCCGAGGGGGCCCGGGCGCCCGCCGCCCTGTGACCTCGACCTCCATCCCCCCAGCCCTCTCAGAAGCCCGCGAAACGGGCTGGAGCCGATCAAGTCTGGCGAAGGAGCCGAGTCCCCAGCGGGACTGGCGGTGGCGCTTACCCAGTCCGCTCAGTAGGAAGGACTCGCTCCTTTTCTGCGCCTCGGCCCTCTTTTTGTGGCGGGGTCGGAGCAGCGACTCGAGCCGGGCCCTGGCCAGCGCGCCCTGCATCTCCCCCATGGGCGGCGGGCGCCGGGGCGCAGCGACGAGAGCGACCGGCGAACACTGATGTTTCCTTGAAGGAGCCGCCGTGACTCAGGCCGGGCAAGATTTCCTGCCCCAAGTCCCAAAACAAACAAATGGCCCTTGTGCACGGCCGAGTCGCTTCCGAAAACGCCTTTTTTGTGCTTTTGGCCAAAACCAAGCAAGGCTGAAAAATCCCAGAACTTGGAAGAGGAGGAAGGAAGGAAAGAAAGAGGGAAGGGGGGGTAGGGGAGAGGTCAGGAATGTGCAGGGGAGGGGGCGGAAATAAAACAAGTTTCTGCACCAAAGAGAGAAAAAAGTACAATCTGCATTTCACTTTTTTCCTAAAGTAATATGAGAACATTCTGTCCGTTTCGCATGTATTTTTTTCCTTACATTTTTAATCCCCGTCATGCTAAGAACACGTGAGGAGGTGGCAAGTTAGGGGAGAAATGGTTTCGCTGGGAGCCGACCTGGGGTGACCCTAGCATCTTGCATTCTCATTCCTCCCTTGGTCTGCTCCCCTCCGGCTCTCCCACCTGAAGGTCACATTGTATTGCTTTAAACCCCTTACGTTTGTCCTCACATTCCCTACGCCTCCTTTGGTTTGTCTCCGTGCTGACCCGAGTAGTTTGCCATCTCGCTCTTTCTCACAAGTTGCCATATAAACTGAGATCGCTAACTCCTGAAAGACTAGCCGGGAGATTCCGCTCCCGAAAGCAGAGAAGCAAGGGAAACTGGAGGAGGCGGCTCCAGCTCCGCAGGGCAGCGAGGCCGGTGCCTTCCAGTAACCCCGCAGCTGGAAGATGCCTGGGAGCTGCAGTCTGACCGCCGGCGCGGGGATCCGCGCCAGTGCTGGCCGGGAAGCCGTAAGCACCGCGACTGGGCCAGGAGCGAGGGAGGCAGCTACATACTACCAATATTTGCAGCGCCGGTACCTGGCGCTTGCTGATGCTGTCTGCTGTAGCTGCCCTGCAGTGACCCCTTACTGCCAAGAGCTCTGCCATTTTAGAGCTGACACTCCAAGCTACCAGCTGTCAAGCCAGGAATAGCATGCGAAGCGCTTTTCCCTTGGTCTTGGACAGGGGTTTGTTTTGCAGGCACAACCTCCTCATTTGCCCTAATATGATCTCTTGTCTCAACCGACTTTGGTTTGCTCAGTCGGGACTGCCAGAAACTGGGAGGAGATGTGCATTCTTTCTCCCTGAGACTGGTTGGCAGATTTTGCTCACTGCCCACTTTTAAATAAAAACACTTAGCATTGTCTGAAATTGATGCTCCAACCTAAGGCATGGTGTGGAAAAGTCCAGATCACCGTAACTGTTCCAGGACTGCTTCCCAAGCATGGATTCTTCAGAGCATGACTTTGTTATTCGTAGCTCCCCCATATCTCATGTCCCACTATCCAAGTAGTCTTGCTCAGCCCAGCCCAGCCCCACCTAGTTCCTACCCCTCTTGAGCAAAGTTTGCTGAGACTACCCAGAAGCACTAACCTTCAAAGTTATTTATTTGTTTTAAAATATTAAATTAAGAAACCTTCCATCAGAGACCCCCCCACACAAGTGCTTCATGTGCTTTTCCCATGCCAAGTAATCCCTAACCCTCTAAAGCATCCGTTTTACCTACCCCATTCATGTTAATGCTACTCAAGCACGAACCTTTCCAAGGGGATTTGATAGCCTCCTCTTTCATTCCTCAGGGTGCCCAGGATATGAAGGTTGGGGATTATTTTCTGGAGGCTGAAGGAGACGCCAGTTATGGTTGGAGTAGCTTCACAACTATATGCCTGTGATAAGACTGGAAACTCTGAGATGACAAGGGGGCATCAGCTAGAGGCGCTGTCCCTGTTGCTATGAACCCCACTTTATATAAAAGGGAATTTACATACAGGAAGGGAGCAAGCTGCAAAGTTCAACACTGAACCATTTATTCCCACTCCTTCTCGCCTTGCAACACCATCCAGAAAATTACAGTCATCCGTGTCCTAGGTTTATTACATCCCCAGCAAAACACACAAAAAATGTAACCTAACTGATTATCATCACAAACCAGTCCAGAAAAACTCAAAACACATGCACAGGGTTCATTTTCTCAAAGAAGCACTGCAGAATGCATTCCTGGATGGATGTGGAATTGAAGATAGAGGACTCTGAAGTGGAGTAGACAAGAAGCACAACCATGTATTTGTGGTTGGAACAGAAAAAGAACAGTCTGATGTGCTCTTTCCTCCCCCTACCCTAATGTTCAGCGCTTGGAGACGGATGGTCTGCTAAACTTGTCATTTAGGGGAGAGAATCAAGTTGTTGAGACTGGCTTTCCTTCCAACCGGATACCTGATGGGTGGAGCAGGCGCCCCTTGTTCTGTCCCAGCAACCTACTAAGACTTCCGAACAGGAAGGTGACACACGGCGGTGGAGCGGAGGGGAGGCGGGAGAGCTGTGGGTGACGCGCCCGTTAACACTGCACAGGCTTTAGGTTGCCCTGTGGCCGCTATTCAAGCTCTTGATCTGTTCTTCCTTCCTGTCGCCAGCCTCTTTCTTTGGTCCAGATAGTTCTCCTACGGGGAGGGATCAGCCTCCTTCCCTGTTCCGCCTCGGTGGAGAAGTGGAGACGCCTCCCTCTGCTGAAAAATGCATCCTAGAGGGCGATAGAGTTCGCTGGAAGAACCTCTTCAGAATCCACGAATTTCCCCATTTCTCTCCGGATGTTTAATCAGTCCCAGAGTTTTCTCCACAACCCCTTACGCAGTCTTAGAAAATACAGATGTCTTGATAGGAGATCTGCTAATTATCTCCCCACTCCCCCAAGCCAATCATATCACATTTATGCCTCGGTGCAGGAAAATCTGCAATCAAAACTCTTAATGAAAATGATCCACCAAGATAAAAACTGAACTGAAATGAAACAAAACATTTTCCAGGGCATGTGTATTTTAATACTTAAGGAACTTGTTTCATTGCTCTTCTTCATTATTTCTCCTACCGATGGATTACAAAAGCTTTACTGAAATAGCTGTTTTTCCCCATTTAATTGAAAGTCTCACAAATTACTATTATTACTCAACACAGGAGAGGAAATACTCTGAAATATGTCATCACAAGGAGTCAGTGATATCCACCCTTGAGCTACTTCTTAAGTGTGTTAGCCTTGCTTGTCCATTGGTAATAGGGCAATATCATTGCTTTGTATGTTCAAAGGGCCATAAATTCTAGAACAATTCTGTGCACGGTTTGTTCCCATATATTTTTGTCTTCATTGGGTGATGCATATAGAAGCCTTTCACTGGAGCATCCTCAAGAAACTACATAGAAATACTGAAAACATAATTATTACTCTAGAGAGCAACTGAATGGATCAGGTTTTGTTGAGGCTGTCAATGAATGCATGTCTTTTTAAATAGTGTTCATTGAACAGAAAATGATGACAAATGGGTTTGTTCGTGACAGCTATTATGGATGAGTAACTAGCAATGGTGGCTATTTAAATGTCTATTTTCCAAACATAGGTTCTACAGAGATTATTACCTTCCATGTTCCTAAGTGTCAAAATTCACATGCATGAAGAAGAATGTAATACAGTAAGATAACTAAGACAAGACTTGTTTTTATTTTATCTTTTCATACTAGGGATTGAACCCAGGGTTGCTCTACCACTTAGCTACATACATTCCCAGTCCTTTTATTATTTTCACAAAGTTACTGAGGGTCTTGGCTACGTTGCTGAGCTCTTGCCATGGAAGAATGAGCATCTGGATAGCAACACACAGTGGGTCTACGACAAGCTGAAAACCCACTGTCTCCCCATCTTTGGAATGTTGCTGATGTCTGATTTAGCACAATCCAATGAAAGACAAATGTTTTAAAAGCCCATCAACTAGAATACAATATGAAAAGGAATGAATAATACATATTTCATAGCTTTGTATTTGGTTGTCAGCATTTACCAGGAAAATGATGTCTAGGAATTTTCTACAGGACTATGAAAAATGATACAATGGTCTGAATTAAAGAGGGATATGGAAAATTCTTTAAGTCCAAATTCAATACCCTCTGTGTATTTTTTTTTCCCTAGAGTTGGGGATTTAACCCATGAACGCTCTACCACTGAGCTATATCCCAGCCCTTTTTATTTTTTAATTTTGAGATGGTCTCATTAAGTAGCTAAGACTGGCTTCCAATTTGGGATCCTCTTGCCTCAATCACCCAAGTAGCTAGGATTATAGGGGTGAGCTGCTGTGCCCAGCCTGTCTGTGACTTTTTAAACGCAAGAGGACTATGCCCTTCCTGAAAGCCTTACATACAATAGATACAGCTTTTAAAAGGCTATTTGTCAAATCAAAGAAATTAATTTGTGATGATAAAATGTTAATGAGCACTGTGTTAAGGAGCAGGTCAGAGAGAGCTGGTGTTAGTCGTCTCCTCATTCTCTCTGGCCTGTTCTACCTCCTGTTCCTTCCCTAGGTCCAGAGTGTACCACTTGTGGGGTTCACCTCTTGTCTCTACGAGCCCCAAAGCCTAGCCTCAAAGTCCAGGCAGCACAGGACTTGGACTTTCTTTGCAGGTCAAAAACTTCTTGAGACACATATATTAAAGTCAGAACTGGCATGGAGTATACAGGACTCTTTCACTCCTAGTTTATTTACAAAGTACCAGTAATTAAATAAGGAATCTGGATTTCTGGTGGATATCTTTTGTTAAACAAAAGTGAATGTGAAGGAGGGGAGACATGGGGCAGGGGAGGGAGGGAGAATAGGGAGGGATCTAGGGAGACAGTCAACAATATAGCATACTCTTTACCCCCCCTGAGAATCCAAATAATACTTATGCAATAATTTAACAATTTAAACATTTATATCGTTTGTAGGGGCAAAATATAGAAGAATCAAGAGACTGCCGTGCAGGCAGCGTGGGAGAAATTCTTTTTTTTTTTAATTTTTTTTTATTAGAAGTATATAGAGAAATTCTGATTTGAGAACAAGGGCACAGGCTGGAGCAGTGGCTCAGAAGTTAAGGTACTTGCTTGGCATGTGCATGGACCTGGGTTCGAACCCCAGCACCAGGTGTACAATGAAGTGTCGGAGCAATGAGGGCCATGTGAAAAGCTGGGTAAAATTGATTCTTTCTTTCTCTCTCTCTCAAAAATAAAATTTAAAAAAAAGAACAAATGCAAAAAATGCACATCTTTTTGTTACTTTATATGTATTTATGAATGTACAATAAACTCCTTAATAAAAAACTAAAGAAAAGTAAAACCCAGAAGTTTTAATTTGCTCAGTGTTAGCCTGTCCCCAAAGTCTCTCCCATTTCTGACCCTATATTCAACCCAGGAAGAAGCAACAGAAGTTTAGTCCACTCTTAAAGACTCCTTCCTGTAAACCCTGCCTACAAATTGTAGCAACAAAAGAAGGTTTACGTAATAGTAACTAGCAGTGGGACAACCAGGGGCAGGGGTGCTAGCTGGCTGATGAGCCCCATTTTAACAGACATCAGCTTAGTGAGCTAACTTTTGGCTTCAACTCTCAATGTCAACTGCAGCAACTCAGGAGTGTCAACGTCGTCATGCTGACAGAAGGGATCCTCACCATCCATTCTGCTTAGCTGTAACTGAAGCCTGCTACTTGCAAGAACTGAATGCATTTTATAAATTCTTAAAACTACCAACTATATGGTGGGACGCTATTACTTAGCTCACATAAATTGTGAAAAAAAAAATAGAAATAAAGAACTTAGCCTCTCTCAAGTTGGAATATCATTTACCCTACCCCCGCACCACACCACAACTGCAAACAGAACACCTCACTAGATAAAAAGGACTCCAAAAAGTCAAAATAATCCATGAGTATGCATGATGAAAGCATAGGCCTGGGCCACTTAATCTGCTAGACCAAAGATAGGCCTTTGAGATAAGAAGTCCACAAAAAAGGACCTAAAAGGTTATGCACTTTCTTTTTCTACTTCCCCCTTAGCCACTGTATCCCCCCCCACCCCATGAATGTGCTCTAACAAAGAACTAAATTCCAAGATAACCAAATAAATACTCATTTACCAAGTGTTTGAAGTAAAGCTAGCACTTACAGTTTAAAACCCAGGAAAAGCTAACTCTAAGAAGTTTATAATTGTTCAGGGTGGATGGGAAACAATAGAAGGTAAATGAGGGCCTATTGAAAGGGTGGAGTCTGAAAGAAGGTCAAAGAAGGCCAGTGGAGCCTAAGATGCTTTTCTAGGTCATCAGCTTATCTTCCAGGAAGGAGAAGAGGAACAGGCTCCCACTGATCCTGTCACTGCTATTTTTAATCTTTCAGATCGCTGGGTAGCATGTCTTGTGGAAGACACTGCTGAGCCCTGGGTTTAGCAAGGATGACCATGATGGGTGGCATGGCAGCCCACAAGAACAACGGTCTGTATTTAGTTAAAATACTTGGTTCAGGGACTGCAGCGGTGGCTCAGTGGTTACGGCACTTGCCCGGCATGTGCGAGTACACAGGTTCAAACTCCAGCACCCACCTACACAACTAAGTGTCTGAGCGACAAAAGCCATGTGAAAAACAAAATAAAAATGGTTTCCCTCTGTCTCTTGTCCTCCTCTCTCTCTCTCCACTGTCCTTCTCTCTCTAAAATAAAATTTAAAAAATTTTTTTAAAAAAAGCACGGTTCATTCCCCAAAGCACAGGTAAGCTTACAAAGATTGTTATTAGGCCTCAATGTCATTAAAATAAAACACTGGGCATGCTTGACCATTTTAGAATATCTACTGTTTCAAATGAGGAATGAACTGGAAGTTCTGCAGCTAGGATATCACACAGCTCTGTGCTATCTGCAAAGAAATATATGTAAAAGGAGAGTGTGGAGGTCCAGAACCACCTCACATGGATTCCTGTAATAATCCCACACTGAGCTAATCCTTTAGAGCATGTGTTCCCAACACCCACCCACCTGTGTGCCTGCCTGACATTCCAGGTGGGAAATTTGTGATCTTATCTATTTACATCTCTGGCACCTCCCTGTAACTCGGGTTCCTTGAAGGCCAAGCAGCACAGTTCATGTTTCTCACCTGGATAACATTCTCCAGTCACCTCCCCACCTCTTCTCCTATTCCCCCTCTTTCTCCAGGCTGCTCTCCGCTCTTTCCTTTTGCAGCTCATTATATGCAGCATTCTTTGTAAACCTATGAAAACTGGGTACTGCATCAGTTTATCAAGCAAAAGTCCAAAGACAAATGACTATCATTCCCTAATTATACAGTCTGACTACTCACTACTCACTCAATAAATTTAAAA
>PVKS010010575.1:0-59630 GCA_004027875.1 Aplodontia rufa | reverse complement strand
CTGTGACTTCTTGGTGAAGAAATGTTATTGAGCTCATAGTGGTGACATTTGGACAACATTGTAAATTACTGAAGGCCACTGATTGGACTGAATTGAATGTTAAGATGGTGAATTGTGTGTCGTATGTATTTTAACATAATAAGTGCAAGATTCCAAAGATGCATTGGAGGATGCATGTTCCCAACCCTGTGTCATAACTATTTTTTTAACATGTATAGTCCTAACTCATAGGTTGCCTTTATATGTGAACACCTATATGTGTATCTGATTTTTATGAAAATCTCTGGTGTGAGTGTTGCATGTGGTAGCATTTGGCATCACCTAGAAATATGTGACACATTCACCATCCTCTATGTTAAGGGGATGAAGAATTGTATTAACTGCACAAGCACACAGATCCTTTCCAAAACTCTTTGGCCTTTGCACATATCTGACTACTCTAGTAAATTCTCCTGCCCTGGGGCAAGACTGGGAATGGAGTAAGTGTCTGCTCTCCCCAAAGGCATTGCATACCTTTCTTAGAAAATATGAAGCAGGAGAGACAGAGGGTGATCCTTAAAGAGTATGATTGAACCAGTTCCTGAGATTGTTCTTTTAGCTAGTTCAACTTCCCAGCACAGGACTTAGAACTCTCAGCTCTTCTAGACGCAGTCAATATTGTTCTTTTATAAAGCAAAAATTATGGAAGTTGGCAGGTCTTTTAGATCTGCAGAGGCACACAGTACAAAAGAGGAAAAGGGTAGGTGGGAAGGACAAAAAAAAAAAATCAGCATCTGTCCGGAAGTCAGGAAGTTCTCAAGGCAGAGAGTGGTGAAGTGGTGAATACCTTCTAAGGAAATGCCACAGCCAAAGCCAAGGAAGCTTCATGCAGGTCAAGGCTTGCCCTGGCAAGCACAGAAGAAGGACCTGTACACTGTACACTGCTGCATGGAAAAAAGTTCGCTCTGGGCCAGTTTTTTTTCCTTAGTCCAGCCATTAGATTTCGGGTGCTCCTGCTATACCATGTCTTTCCAAAAATATAAAGGTTTCTTAAAGATATATAAGGCTATGATGATTCCTGCAGCCAAGATCAGGGAGAAGAGGACCATGAGGAAGATATAGGTGGCATGAGAGAGAGGTGCAGAGAATGGCTGCTCAGCTGGTATCATGTTGGTCAGGTTCAGCATATAGCCCAAAGTCCACCCAGCGTTGGTACCCTGGATCTGAAACAGTGAGAAAAGTCTGTTATTGTCTAAGGAGATATTTGATAGCTTTCATGTACCCCATCATGACATTGACACATGGAAAGCCCCCATACAATTTCTTAAATGGATTAATTTTATATTCTATTGGGAATATGATTATGGGGAAAGGAGAAGCAAGTGATCAAAAGAGAGACTGGAGCATCACTACTATAGACCCAAAGTTCACAAAGGATTTTGGAAAATGATTGCCCAATAATTGCTAACTAGAAGAAGTGAATTTGAATAGGTGTGGTGTGGTAGAAGGATGAGCTAGGTGAGAGGAAGTAGGCAAAAGAGTGAGGGACTAATGATTATGTGTGGCTTTTTGTCAAGCCAAGAAACATCTGTACATAACCAGGTCTCCTCTGCGATTTGCTTAGGGAAAAAAATCATGAAATAATCCCAGCAATTCAACCTCACTGGAGTTTGGCAGACTAGGCACATGCATGAGAAAGGGTTCTTATTAAATGACAAAACACACTCTGATCCTCTCTTCTGCCTAGGAATACTTTTCAGTCACCTCAGAACTTTTTAGAAAATAGGTGACTGTAGAATAATGGGTTTTTTTTAAATGAGAGAGAGAGAGAGAAGGAGAGAATCAATTTTATTTTTAAATTGTCATCTGGGCTTTGTTTCTCCGACACCAGTTGTATATGTGTGCTGGGTTTGAACTTGAGCTCCTGTGCAAGCCAGGAAAATGCTCGAACCACTGAAACACTACTCCAACCCTAGAATAATAATTTTGGAAATGTTTTTATTACATAACTTGTGCATTGTCATAGTAGAAAAATTAGAAAGTACTGATAAGCCTAAAAAAGAAGAGTAAAATCACCCACCCATAATTCTCCACTCAGAAATTGCTACTATTCATCATTTTGTGATATATCCTTCAAGTTCTCTCTGAGAATTGTTTTATTATAAAGAAGTGGAGTTAAACTGTGTATAGACTAATTCATTTACCAATACTTTGTGAACATCATCCTGGCATGAACTGCCTTATCCATCCACTCTTACTCACCTTAACCAATCATTTCTAAATCCTAGAAATGGGATCATTGAACACAATGATGTGCCCATTTTTAAGGCTCTTAGCACATATTGTCAAAACAATATGTGTCTCCTCTCCCTAAACCCTTGCCAATATTGGGAATTAATGATTTGTAAAATATCCACTTCCCTTGGTGGGGAATGGAGACCTTACCTGGCTACCATGTATCAAGGAAGGCTGGATAGTTAGAGGAGTTAACATCCAGGGCTTAGAAACACCAGATTATGAACAGGAGTTCTAAGAATATGCATCAGGACTGACCTATGTGTGGCCAATAAATGTGTCATAGTTCCCTCAAACAAAATAGACTATGACGGAAATAAAGGAAGTCTGGGATAGTAACACAAGGAAATCTGAGGTTGAATTAGCAAGGCTCACTTCACACTGAAAAGACTGTACTGACATTAGTGTCATTGAAGCTGGTACATCCTCTGCTTCGGTGGTTTGTTTTGCTTGCAATCACATGGGATGAAAACCCCAGAGCAAAACTGCTCTTGATACTTTTCATCAAGCACACAGCTAATGTCAATGTTTCTCTACTCCTGATTACTGCAGGGGGAGCTCTGGTAAAGCACAGCCCTGAGGTGGTTTGGGGGCTCCTACTAAGCCTGGCTTCTGAACAACAGCCTCATTCCCAGCTGCTCAGTCCCTTCCCTCACTCAGAGCTCTCAGATTGGACAGTGCTGAAGCAACAACCAACAAAGCCTTCCCTCCGTACAAGAAACCATGATCATCCCTGCCTAGTTTGCGAAAGGAGTTTTGGGGAGGAATTTTTGAAATACAATCACCATACCTACTGAAATGCTTCTACATTAACATCTCATGTTTTGTTTTATGAGAATTAGTCACTGTTCTGTGGGCAGAGAGGTACAACTGAGAATGCAGGTAGCACTGCTTAGAGAGGGACCCATAGGTTGTTGATACAGAGTGGGTTAGAGGTGAAATTGCAGAACAGGACATTGGCCCCAAACAAATCATGTTGACTCCCACCTTTTTCACGGCCAAAGCTTCTTCAGTATCTATCACCAAACTTCCCCACAACCCAACAGATAACTAAATTACCTTGCCCATAAAATGAATGTTTTCCCAAGATTTGCTTGTGAAATGATAACCTTGAAGAAGGAGGGAGAGGATGTAGGTACCAGAAAAGCAGTATTCACTCAGGTATTTCTCCTTTACTCCAGGAAACGATGTCCTTACCTAGAAATGAAGCAAAGGAAACATACTGTAAATGGTACCTATCCATTGCTCTCTTCCTTATTACTAGAATGATGAAGAGAGGACAAAGGCACAGCTAAGATGCATTTTGCTAATGATTACTGAAAGTGTCAACATGTTACCTTCTATATTCTGTCCTCACTTAACCTTTTTGAAAACATCTGAGTCACATAAAGTACCAGTCTTGTTTAGTCCTACTCTCTACTGAAGATATTAAGAACTGCCTACCACTCCATGCCCTGACCCATATAGCTGTTGTGATAATACAGCTAGATGCCTAGAGTGTGGTCTGCTCCTTCTCCTGCCCTTATTAAGAGGACAACAGGCTAGGACATTTCTCACTCAGCCTAGAGTTCTGTTTGCAGCCCTGTTTCTTGGCCCTTGAGATAGGCATTACCTCCTGGATACCACAAGCAGAGAGAGAACTAACATTTTTTTCTCCACATTTTTAATTGGTACATTACACTTGTTCATAAAGATGGGAGTTGTTATCACATATTCATACATGCACACAATATAACAATATAATTTGGTCAGCATTCGTCCCCCAAAATTCCTCTCCCTCATCCCTGGTCCAAACCCCTGGCCCTTTTCTTCTACTAATCTCACTTTGATTTTTTTTGAATTTTCCTCTTTTTATTGATTGTGTGAGAACTATATAGTATATATACTATTGTATCCCTAATTTTTACCTTCATATTTTCCCTCCCATTCTTCCTTCCCATCCCCCTTCTCTTTCCTCTATTCTACTAGACTTCATTTATCTTATCTATTAATTTGTATTTGAATTGTTCTTTAATTTTTTAAACATTTTTATTAAGGCGCTGTTGTTGTACAATCATAAATGCACATAAAGTAACAATATAATATGTATTTGATCCTAAACCATAGTTATCCCACATTCCCCAGACCCCAGTCTCATTTCTTCTGTATTATGTCCCTATACCAAATATAAATATACATATATATGTTTATATATGACTGTGAATCCATATATATATGCATGTATATATATGTATATGTATAAGATTGTGAATTTTCAAGAATTAAATGACTGCATAAATATTATTAGACTTCTGATAATGTATGCTAATTGTTGATTGTTCACTCTCTCTCCTATCATCCACCTCTCCCCTCCACCCTCCCCACCAACATGTTTTGGTTCCCCTCCATTATGTGTTGCTAAGCCCCTGGTGAGTCCAATACATGAGTTTGACTCTCTTTCATCCCAGCCTGGGTTTAGCTCTAGCCTCCACAAATGAGGGAAAACATTCAACCCTTGACTTTCTGGGTTTAGCTAATGTCACTCTGCATGATTTGTTCCATTGCCATCCATTTACCCTGAAAGGATGCAGTATCATTGTTTCTAATAGCTGAGTAGAACTCGGATATCAAAGTAGTTTTTGGATCTATTCATCCAGGGAGGGGCATCTGGGTTGATTCCATGATTTGGCTATTGTAAATTAAGCTGCTATGGCCATTGATTTTTGCTATGACACTGTAATGTGATGATTCTACCTCTTCTTGGAAAATACCCAGAAGAGAGATAGCTGGTTTATAATTTTAAGGAGTCTCCATACTGCTTTCCCCAGCAGCTGTACAGTCCGTGGTTCCACTGACAGTGTGCTAGTGTTCCCATCTCCCCACAAACCCTCCAGTATCTGCTACTGTTTGTGTTCCATCCCCTTTTCCAGTGTGACTGGAGTAAGGTGAAATCATAACTTAGCTTTGATTTGCATTTCTCTAATTATTAGTGATTTAGAATACTTTCTCATGTAGTCATTGGCTTTCTCAATTTCCTCTGTTGAGAAGTTTAGCTCTCTGGCCCATTTATTGACTGGATTTTTTGTGGTTTTGATATTAAGCTTTTGTATACTTTGTAAATTTTGGATATTAGTCTCCTGTTGTTGGAATCAGAGGACATGATTATCTCCCATTCTGTGGGTTCTCTCTTGACAGTTTTGACCAGTTCTTTGGCTGAACAAAACCTTTTTAATTTAGTGGCATCCCACTCAATATTTCTTTACTTTAATTCTTTTGTTTTGGGAGTCTTGTTGAAAAAGTCGTTGCCAACTTCCAAATGCTGGAGTGTTGGTCCTAATTTTTCTTCTAGCACTTGTATGGTAGCTGGTTTAATTCCTAGTTCCTTGATCCATTTCGATTTGATTTTTTTTTGAGCAAGGTGAGAGATAAGGATCTAATATTCCTGTAAATGCCTTTCCAGTTTGTTCAGCACCATTTGTTGAATAGGCTGTCTCACCTCCATGTTATATTTTGACACCCTTTATCAAAGATCAGATGTTTAAATATTTGTGGATTTGTCTCAGTCTTCTATTTCATTGGACTTCATTCCTTTTTTGATACCAGTACCATTCTGTTTTTGTTACTATAGCGCTATAGTATAATTTTAGATCTGGTATTTGGAAACTACCTGTCTCATCTTTCTTGCTTAGTAATGTTTTGGCTATTCTGGGTTTCTTATTGTTCCAAATGAATTTCAGAATTGCTTTTCCTAAACCTGCAAAGAATGACATTGGTATATTTATTGATGGGCACTGCACTGAATCTATAGAGTGCTTTTGACAGAATGGCTATTTTAATTATATTAATTATGCCTAACCAAGAACATGTCTTTCCATCTTCTCAGGCCTTCTTCAATTTATTTCTTCAATGTTCAATAATTTTCATTGTAGAAGCCTGTTGCTTCCCTTGTTAGATTAATTCCCAAGTATTTTTATTCTTTTTGAGGATATTACAAAAGGACCAATTTCCTGAATTCTTCTTCTGCCCTATTATTGTTAGCATATAGGAAAGCTATTGATTTATGGGTGTTGATCTTGTAGCTTGCTACTTTGCCCAATCTGTTTATAAGCTCAAGCAGTTTTCTGGTGGAGTTTTTTGGATCTTCCACATATAGTAAGTATCATGTCATCAGCAAAAAGGGATAGTTTGAGTTTCTCTCTTCCTAATCTTATCTCTTTGATTTTCTTCTCTTGCCCTATTGCTCCAGCTATGGTTTTGAGGACTATATTGAATAAAAGTGGTGAGAGAGATCAGGCTTGTCTCAGTTCTGAGTTTAGTGGAAATATTTTCACCGTTTCTCCATTTAGTAGTACACTAGCTGAGAGTTTTGCTTATATGGAATTTACAAAATTAGTATAAAATCCTTTGATGCCTATTTTTTCTAGTTTTCAGCATAAATGGGTGCTGGATATGATGGAAGACTTTTTCTTCATCAATTGATATAATCATATGGTTTTTGCCCTTAATTTTATTTAAGTGATGAATCACATTTATTGATTTACATATGTTGAACCAATCCTGCACACCTAGAATGAAGCCCACTTGATTTTGATGAGGTCTTCTTGATGTGTTTTTGAATGCTGTTTGCTAGAACTTTATTAAGGATTTTTGCATTGACACTCATCTGGGATATTGGTCTGTAACTTTCTTTTTTGGATGCATCTTTGTTGGGTTTTGGAATCAGAGTTACAGTTGCCTTATAAAAAGTGTTCCAGGGGCTGGAGCAGTGGCTCAGCAGTTACGGCACTTGCCTGGCATGAGCAAGTATGTGGGTTTAAACCCCAGCACCACATATACAACCAAATGTCCAGGCAATGAAAGCCACATGAAAAACTAAATAAAACTGATTCTGTCTCTCTCTTTCTCACTGTCCCTCTCTCTTTAAAAAATAAATAAAAAGTGTTAGAGTGAATTCCCTTCTTTGCAATTTCTTGGAATAGCTGAATGAAGAGAGGTGTTATCTCTTCCTCACAGGTGTGGTAAAACTCAGCAGGAACTCTATCAGGTCCTTTCTTCTTTGAAAGACTTTTAATAGCTATATGGATTTTGGTGCCTTTTATTGTGCTACTTAGGATTTAAATATTGTCCTGCATCAATTTGGGGTTGTATGTGTCTAGAAATTTGTGCCCGTCTTCCAGATTATCTGATTTACAGAAGTATATTTTTTCAAAATGTTCTGATAATCCATGTGATTTCCATGGGGTCAGCGGTGATCACTACCTTTTTGTTGGTGATTTTGCTGATTTGCTCATTCTTTTTAGTGAGATTAGCTAGGGGTCTGTCAATATTAATTTTTTTCAAAGAACCAACTCATTGTTTCGTCAATTCTTTTCACTGATTTTTTTGTTCTCAATTTTGTTGATATCAGCTCTGATCATGATTATTCTGCTTTCTGCTGGCTTTGGATTTAGATTGTTCTTCCTTTTGTAGGGATTTGAGGTGGAGCATAAACTTATTTATTTGAGATTTCTCCTGTGTTTTAATATAGGCCCTCAGTGTTATAAATTTTCCCCTTAATAATGCTTTCATGCTGTCCCAAAGGTTGTGTTTCCATTCTCATTTTCTTCCAAGAATTTCTTGATTTCTGTTCTCATATCTTCTTGGATTCATTATTATTCAATCTCCACACATATGTGTGTTTTCTATGATTTTTGCTCTTAATTGCTAGGGTCATGGCTTCATGGGCTGATAGGATACATGGATTAATATCTACTTTTTTACATTTTCTGAGATTTCTTTTGTGAACTAGAATATGATGTATTTTAGAGAAGGATATATGTGCTGCTGAGAAGTTATACTCAAGCCAATTTGGGGTGGAATAATTACAGATGTCTGTTAAGTCCATTTGATTTATACAGTTGTTTAGACAAGAGACCTCTTTATTTATTTGGTTTGACTATCTGTATCTTGGTGAGAGCGGAGTATAAAAGTCTCCCAGTATTATTGTGGTTAGGTCCACAGGTGGTTTTATGTCATGGAGTAATTTTTTGCACATAGTTGGCAGTGTTGGCATTTGGAGAGTATATATTTACTATGGTTATATCTTCCTTTGTATTGTTCCATAAAGGATGTAGTGGCCTTCTTTATCTCTTCTGATTAATTAAGGTTTGAAATTTACTTTGTTGGATATAAGTATTGCAACTCCAGCTTGCTTTTTGGGGCTATATGCCTGGTAGATGTGTTTCCATCCTATCACCCTCAATCTGTGGATGTTATAGGCTGTAAGGCGGAACTTTTGTAAGCAGAATACTGTTGGATTTTAGTTTTTTGATCCAATCTTCTAATTGATGTCTTTTGATTGGTGCATTGAGATCAATTATATTCAGTGTTAGGACAATTATGTGAGTGTGGTTCATAGTCATTGTGTTTTATTAGTGAGTTCTGTATTTTCTTGGTTGTCTTTTGATAGCAGCACTTTTATTGACTTTCCTCTGTGTGTTTTGAGTAGTGTTTTCTTGTTTTATCTGGAGTTTATCTCTGAGGACTCTTTGTAATGCTAGTTTTCTGTTCATGAATGCTGTAAGTTTGATCTTATCATGAAATGTTCTTATTTCCCTATTGAATTTGAAACTGAGTTTTCCTGGGTATAGTATTCTCAGCTGCAGGTTGTGTTCACTCAGAAATTGAAAGATCTCCTTCCAGTATCTTCTTGCTTCTAGAGTCTGAGCTGAAAAATCAGATGTAATCCTTATTGGTTTGTCCCTGAACTTTATTTGGTGTTTTTCTCTTGCCTCTTTTAATGTTATTTCTTTGATTTCCCTATTATACATTTTGAATGTGATGTGTCTCAATTGATTAGGCCTATTGAGTGTCCTATATGCTTCTTGGATATCCTATTTTAATATGGGAAATTTTTTCTTTAATGATTTCATTGAGAATGTTCTGTATTCCTTTCATTTGTTTCAATTTCTTCCTGTTTACCAACTACTCTTAGATTGTTTCTTCTAATTTCACCCAAGAAAGTTTCAAAATTCTGCTGATGTTCTGTGAGGATTTTGTTTGTTTGTTTGTTTGTTTTTTGTTTTTTTGTCATCATGTGCAGAATTTTTCTCAGCCTATTTTCATTGTAGGAAGTTCTTTCTTTCAGAGCTGAGGTTCTGTTTTTCTGTAGAGGTTAGTGTAGTATTAAATTCTTTTGTAGCAACACATAATGTAGGGAAACCAGAGATATGTATATGGGTGGATAGTATGGGTGGGAGAAGGGTTAGGGAGGGAGAATACTGAGGGATCTAGGGAGACAATCAACAAGTAGCATACTCTTTACTCCCCCCCCCCGAGAATCCAAATAATACACCTTATACAACCATTTAATTTTGGAAAAATCAAACCATTTACATCACTTGTAGGGGCAAAATATAGAATTAAGAGACTGGGGTGTGGGCGATATGGGGATAAATCTGGTTTAAGAACATATGTATATCATATTGTTACTTTATATTTATGATTGTACAATAACTCCTTAATGAAAAAATTTAAAAAATTCTTTCATTGTTGTTCTGATGTGATTGAAAATTTTAGCTTCATTACTTTCTTTTTCAGTTTGTTTATTTCTTTGATAATAGAGGTTTTCATCTCTTGAGTTGTCTCACTTAGTCCTTTCATTAAACCTTCTTTTAGTTCATTGGCCCTTATCATAATCAGATCATTTATAATTAATACTAGGTTTTCATCCTGCTCCCTGTCCATGTGTTCTTTGACTGGGGAGTTGTGGGCTTGAGATGAACCTTTTCTATTTTGATTCCTCATTTTTATAATTTTCTTTTGAATCTCTGAATTGAGTTTCCTCATGGTGAAGGTAGGCAGGTCTTGAGGTACTTCTTCCTTGCACATTAAAGGGTTGTGTCAGACATCACCAATGTTTTGACCACATTCTTCCAGAAAGCTGCTTTTGCCTGTAACTTTGTTTTGCTGTACCTCATGGATCTAGGCTCTAGGGTGTCAATCTGGAATCTGTCAGGGGTTTGTGGCAGCCTGCTGGTTTGTAGAAACATAGCAGCCAGGGTGCTTTCCTGGGTCCTGGGGTATGTGTCAGGCCAGAACGGGCCTCCAGCATGCTGCACCAGGACCTGGATACTTGGCAGCAGGTATGGTCCCAATATATCTCAACCTGGCAAGAATGGGCTGCATTTGCATAGGTATGTGCATGATGGCCGGGTGTTTCAGGACTGGGGGTGGGTGTGGGGTCCTGGACACTGATGCCCTGAACTTGTGCCTGATGGTCCTGGACCCAAAGTCTGGGTCTGCCTATACTGGCTGCTGGGGTCAGCTCTGGGGTCAGCTCAGTGGCTGCGGGTGCCCAGTATGTTCCAGAAGGCCCTGGACTTCAGGCTAGGGTATGCCTGGAACGGCTTCGGGGGTTGGCTCCAGTGGAGTTGCTGGGTGCAAGTGCCCTGCATGCCTGAAGGCCCCAGACCTGAGGCCTAGAGTCCACCTGCAGCAGCTACTGGGGTTGGCTCTGGTAGGTGTTCCTGGGCACGGGTTTCTGAATGGTTCTTTATGTAATCTTTTCTTTCCCTCCTTCTTGCCTTTATTATACTTTACCTTACACATATGAGAGAAAATATTCAACCTTTGGATTTCTGAATTTGCTTAATTTCACTTAGCATGATATTCTCCATTTCCACCCATTTACTGGCAAATGCCATAATTTTGTTCTTTTTTTTTTTTTCTTTCAGGGCTGAGGACCAAACTCAGGGCCTTGCGCATGCTAGTCAAGTGCTCTGCCACTGAGTTAAATCCCCAATCCCAATTTTGTTCTTTTTAATAGCGGCATAGAACTTCATAGTGTGTGTGTGTGTAAGGTTGATTCCATAATTTAGTTATTATGAATTGTGCTGCTTTGTACATTGACATAGCTGTGTCACTATAGTATGTGAAATTTTAGATCTTTTGGGAAAATATCCAGGAGTGGGATAGATGAGTTGTATATGGTGGTTGCACATCTAACTTTTTGAGGAGACTCCATACTGCTTTCCTGAGTAGTTATACTAGTCTGCAGTCCCACAATTGTTGTTCATAATATTTGCCATTCTGAATGGAGTGAGATGAAATAATAATGTAATTTTTATTTGCATTTCTTTGATTTCTAGAGATGTTGAACATTTTTCCACAAAGTTATTGTGTTTCTTCTATTGAGAAATTTCTGTTTAGTTCTTTTGCACATTTGCTTATTGGGTTTTTGGTTTTGTTGTTTTGTTTTGGCTTTGATTTTGGTTTTTTTGGTGTTTTTAGAGTTCATTGTATATTTTGTATATTAGTCCCCTATCAAAGGGATAGCTGGCTAAGATTTTCTCCTATTCTGTAGGCTCTCTTTTCACCATCTTAATCATTTCCTTAGCTGTGCAGAATTTTTTTAGTTTAATGGCATTCCACTTATTTATCTTTAGTTTTATTTCTAGTGCATTGGGAGTCTTGTTAAGGAAGTTGGTGCCAGCTCCTATGTGATGGAATGTTGATGCTGCTTTTGTCTAACAGTTGTAAGGTTTCTGGTCTAATTCCTAAGTCTTTGATCCATTTTGTTTTGAGTTTTGTGCAAGGTGATAGATAAGGATGTAATTTCATCTTTCTACATAAAGTTATCCAGCATCATTTATTGAAAAGGCTGTCCTTTCTCCAAAATATATCTTTCCCTCCTTTGTCAAATATCAGAAAGCTACAGGTTTGTGGATTTGTCTCTGTGTCTTCTATTCTATTGCATTAGTTTTCATGCCTATTATGATACCAATACCATGCTGTTTTTGTTACTACATCTCTGTAGTACAATACAGATTAGGTATTGTGGTACTTCCTTTGCTTTTCTTCCGTAGTATTGCTTTGGCTATTCTGGGTCTCCTATACTTCCAAATGAATTTAAGAATTTTTTTTTTATTTCTGTGAAAAATGTCATTGGCATTTTGATGGGGATTTCATTAAATCTGTATATCACTTTTGGTAATATGGCTATTTTGACTATATTAATTCTGCATGTTCAAGAACATGGGATGTTTTCTCATCTTCTAAGGTCTTTTTCAGTTTCATTCTTCAGTACTCTATAGTTTTCATTGTACAGCTCTTTTACTCCCTTGGTTAGATTAATACCCAAGTATTTTTGTTTGGGTTATTGTGAATAGGATTATTTTCCTGATTTCTTCCTCAGCTGAATCATAGTTGAAGTATAGGAAAGTTATGGGTGTTGATCATGTATCCTGCTACTTTGCTAAATTCATTTATAGATCTAGAAGTCTTCTCATGGAGTTTTTTTGGGTCTCCTAATAGGACCCTATCATCAGCAAATAGAGATTGTTTGACTTTTTATTCTTTCCCTTTTTGTATCTCTTTGATTTCCTTCTTGCCTGATTGTTGTGGCTAATGTTTTGAGGACTATAATGAATTGGAGTGGAGACAGTGGACAGCCTTATCTTGTTTCTGAATTTAGCAGAAATGCTTTTAGTTTTTCTCCATTTAGCATGATGCTGGCTTTGGTTTTGTGATAAATGGCCTTTACAATGTTGAGGAAAGTTCTTTTGATCCTTAGTTTCTCCAGTGTTTTTAAAATGAATGGGTGTTGCATTTTATCCAAGGCCTTTTCTGCATCTATTGCAATATCATGCGATTTTTGTCCTTAATTCTGTTTAAGTGATGGATCACATTTATTGATTTGCTTATGTTGAGCCAATCTTGCATCCCTGAAATGAATCCCACCTTTATCTATGTGTATTACCTTTTTAATGTACTTTTGAATGTAGTTCACTAGTATTTCATTAAAGATCTTTGCATCTGTGTTTATCAGGGATAAACGCCTATAGTTTTCTTTCTTTGGTGCATCTTTGTCTAGTTTTGGTATCAGGGTTTTACCTCCCTCATGAAAAGTATTTAGAAGTGTTCACACATTTCAATTTCATGGAATAATTTAAGAAAGAGTGGTGTTAGTTCTTCTGTAAAGGTAGAACTCAGCTGAGAATCCATCAGGTCGTGGGCTTTTCTTCTTTGGAAAGCTTTTAATTGCTGTTTCGATTTCATTACTTGATATTGGTTTGTTTAGGATTTGTATATCTTCCTGCTTCAATTTGGGCAGGTCATATTTGACTAGAAATTTGACTATGTCTTCCAGATTTTCCAGTTTATTTTAGTAAAATTTTTGGGCAAGTCATTTTTGACTAGAAATTTGACTATGTCTTCCAGATTTTCCAGTTTATTTTAGTAAAATTTTCAAAATAAGTTCTGATAATCCTCTGGATTTCAGAGAGGTCTCTGGTGATATCTCTGTTTTCATGTCTGATTTTGTTGATTTCCTCTTTTCATTCTTCTTGTTGGTCAGCTAGGATATGGGTTTGTCAATTTTATCTATCTTTTCAAAGGACCAACTCTTAATTTCATTGTTTCTTTGTATTTTTTATCCACAATTTCATGGATTTCAACTCTGATCTTGATTATTTCCTGTCTTCTACTGGTTTGGGGGTTTGTTCTTTTTTAAGGACTTTGGTGGAGCATAAACTTATTTACTTGGCATCTCTTTCTTTTTTTAATGTAGGTACTCAGTGTTATAAATTTCTTCTTATGAATGCTCTCATACTGTCCAAGAGATTTTGATATGTTGTGTCTTTGTTCTCATTCATTTCGAAGAGTGTCTTGATTTCTGTTCTCAATTATTCTTGACCAATTCTTCATTTAAGAGTATTATTCAACAAGGAACTAAAGAAACTAAAAACCAAAATCACAAATAATCCAATCAATAAATGGGCTACGGATCTAAAAAGAAACTTCTCACCAGTAGAAGTCCAGAAAGCCCATAAATATATGAGAAAATGCTCTACATCATTAGTTATAAGGGAAATGCAAATCAAAACTTCAATGAGATACCACTGTCACTCCTGTCAGAGTGGCAAAAATGAAAAATTCTAACAACAACAGATGCTGGAGGGGATGTGGGAAAAGAGGAACACTGTTACACTGCTGCTGGGACTGCAAACTGGTTTAGCCACTCTGGAAAGCAGTGTGGAAGCTCCTTAAAAAATTAGGGCTGGAACCACCTTATGATCCAGCTATCCCACTCCTGGGTATTTCCCCAAAAGAATTAGAATCAGCATATTATAGTGATGTGACTTCATCAATGTTTATAGCAGCTCAATTTACTATAGCTAGACTATGGAACCAACCCAGATGCCCCTCACTGGACAAGTGGATACAAAAACTTTGGTACATATATATAATGGAATACTACTCGGCCATTAGAGAAGACAGTATTATGGCTTTTGAAATCAAATGAATGGAGAAGGAATTATACTAAGTGAAGTATCCCAATCTCAGAGACTCAAGGGCTGAATGGTATCTCTCATTTGTGGAAGCTAGAATACATGGGGAATCAGTATGTTAGACAGCTAAGCTAATAATAACTTCAAATTATATGATTCTCAGTGCAACAGGGAGATGACTCCCTAGGACACTTGAAGGTGTAGAGAAGGGGACTCGGGGGGTATAGGAAAAAATCCTAGGAGACTGTAGGGTGGGAATATGGGGGAATCATCTCAGAAGGAGATCTCTGTCCTACATGAGATATCCATTTAACTCAGGAGTTCTTCTGGGGGAAACAGCAACAGGGGGAACCCAAGCTGGACATCCATGATATGGCATTAGCCCTGGATAACTAAGTATATATACATTGGTTCTTGAATGTTTGATAATGTTTCCCCCTCAATTGTATCTCTATATTCATCTAATAAATAAAAAATAATAATTTTCAAAAAAGAGCATTATTCAATCTATGTATTTATGCGGTTTTTGTTATTTGTCTTGCTGTTGATTTCTAGCTTCATTCCATTATGATCTGATAGGATACATGTGATAATATCAATTTTTTTATTTGCTAAGATTTCTTTTGTGGCATAGAACATGATCTGTATTGTAAAGAGATACGTGTGCAGCTGAGAAGGTAAATTCAATTGTTTCTCCACGGGGAGCATGCGTGGGATATTCTGTATTGTCTGTTAAGTCCACTTGGTTTATAGTTGTTAAGGTTGGAACTCTCTTTATTGATTTTTTGTTTGTTTTGATGACCTGTCTATTGGTGTTAAGAATGTATTGAAATCCTCCAGTATTATGATGTTGGGGTATATGTGGAATTTAATACCATGGAATTGAGTGCATTATAATTTGATTGAGCTTATTTCTCATTTCTAAGTGGTCTGTTGGGTTTCTTTTCACTATTTCTATTTCTTTGATAAAGTGGTCTTTCATCTCCTATAACTGTTCTCTTAACTCCTTCCTTAAATCTTCTTTTAATTCTTTGAACATTTTAGTAATCAAACTATCATAATCTTTCTTTTGGTTGTCATCCACCTAATTATCAATGTGATCCATTGTTGGGGAATTTTGGGTTTGGAGGTAGATTTGTTTGCCTATTTTCTCATTTTCTAAGGTCGTTTTTTGCGGATCAATGGAAGTGGAATGCTCTTCCTCTTATTTTGTATTGTTCTCTTATGTGTAATTATCTTATTTGTTCTGAGATTTTTCTCTGTATTTAATGTATGGGTGATAATAAGGGATGAGACATGAGTCCCCTCTGTGGTTGTTCCTCCTTGAGTCTTTGTTTATGGTCTGGGATTTTTTTGTCTCCTCCCTTTGTTGTGCTGGAGTACTTTCAGGGAAAGTTTAGTTCAGAATCTCTAACCTTTGAACTTTTAGTGTCCATGTAGATTCCCAGGAGCCCACAGAACAGGGGGAAATAATGACAACAACCAATGCAAACAGAATGCAGCATTAAAACTGAGTACTTAGTTCCTACTATGACAAGTACAATGTTAATTGCCACACACACACACATACACACAAAAACTCCATAAATGGTTGGGTCAGCAAATGCTTTCAGTGAAAACAACAAGTAATCATCAATTATATCTGGTATTAAAGCAGACAACAGGTGTCATCTATGGTTCCCACAGTAGTAATAATTGCAACAGCATTAAACATGTAACCCAGAGTTAAATAAACCAATTAGTGCTAAAAATTGGTAAGAATACAGTTACTTAAGAGACAAAAAATGCGAAAATGTGAAATGAAGGTAGGAAAGAACTTACAATTTCAAAGAGCGAACAGAAAGAATAGATGTAGGATGTGATAGTTTTAAGAAAGAAAAAATAGAATGAATGAAATAGAGCAATAGAATTTGGTTGTTAGCAGAAGGAAAAAGAGAAAGAGGAACAAGAGAAACAGACAAAGGAAAAACAATACAAAACAAAAGCAAAATATACTAATCAAAAACCCACCCCTCAAAAGGCAAGGCAAGGAAGGGCTAGAGCGGTGGCTCAGCAGTTATGGCGTTTGCCTGGCATGCACAAGGATGTGGGTTTGAACCCCAGCACCATGTACACACTGAATTGTCAAAGCAACAACAGCCACATGAAAAACTAAGTAAAAATCGATTCTCTCACTCTCTCTTTCTTATTATCTCTCTCTCTCTCTTTAAAAAAAGACAATAAAAGAAAGGCAAGGCAAGGAAAAATAAGTACAGTTTAAAAATTCTAAAAATGAAAAAAGAAGCAGACATGTATGTGTATATATATGTCCATTATGTCTATGAACCAACCAAAACAGGAAAACACACACACAACAACAAAAGAAGAACAAAAGGAAAAAAGGGATTATTAATGAAAAATTGAGTAATACTTTCCACTGAGGTGGTCAAAATATACAATGAGAGTACATAGTCACTGTCTAGCCTGACTGTCTTCCTTTCTGTTTCTTCTTAAGTTATGTACTGAGCATGAGAGCAAGAGCTGAGAGTTGTTAAACCTTCTTTTTGTGTTGTTTATCGTACTGCCAGTTTGAGTTCAAAGCTTCTTAGTCTCCCTTCTCACCAGTATGAAGTAGGATGGGATGGGAAGTACTGTCAGCTGTAGTTTTGTCTGCATGGACCAAATTGACGCACTCCCAGGGTGGAGCTACTGCAGGAGTCTACCAGTGGAGGTCTGGATAGCTGGGCTTGAGTCTGTGTAATTAGGCCTCAGGGGCTTTGCTGGGTGGTGGGTGTTTTGGAGAGATTAGATCTACACACCAGGCTGATGGTCTGGCTGATGGTCTCTGCTGGAAGTCTGACTCTTAGGAATCTTCCCAGGATTCTATTCATGGTGGGGAGAGCCACAAACATAAAGCTCTTAGATTTCCCAAGCTTAGTCCCTGAATGTATTCATATCAGCTTGTTCAGAATCCTGATCCACTGGACTGGAGCGGTGGCTCTGCAATTATGGCGCTTGCCCAGCATGTGCAAGTACACGGGTTCATACCCCAGCACCCAAGTACACAACTAAGTGTCAGAGCAACAAAAGCCATGTGAAAAACTGAATAAACATTAAGTCTCTCTCTCTCTCTCTCTTTCACTCCTTCTCTCTTTAAAAAAAAAAAAAAAAAAAAGAATCCTGATCCACTTCAGCTGGCCATTGGTCATGTAAGCCACTAGGCTCAAAGGGAAAAAAGGAGTTGGTTCCCCTTTGCTTTTTCAACTTGAATCCCCCTGGGTAAAATATTTCCTGTGCCTATTTCACTCTCATTCTGCTAGGTACACCTAAGTCAACCAGGTAGTTGTGAAAATCATGTGTTCCTTTGCTTAGATCTTCTGGCTCCCACAGAAGCAGCTCTAGCATGGCTATCTCAAGATGTCTGCTGCCTCACCTCTCTAAAGCCAGTTGGGAAACCCAGAGCACCCCCATGCAGCAGCGCAGACTCTGGATCAGCTAAGGGCAGGCTGCCTTTCCAATCTTGGGATTCTCCATGCTCAATCTGTTCTTTGTGTTTCCCTGCACTCTCCCTCCTTCTGTTCTGAGTCAGCTCCACTGCAGCTGCTGAAACTGTTGTTGCAACCACTGTTGCAGTCAGCTTGGCTCCAATGTAGTCTTTCTTCTTTGGTTAATGGGCCTAAATTTCTGAGTGTCTAAGGCACTCCATCCAATATTGAGTTTTAGTGAAATATGTCTTTCACCCAACTAGCAAAGAAGCAGCACTCCTGCTGCTTGAACCCTGTGTCACAGAGCAACTACGAATAAAGCCTTCCTCTAGTCTGCCATCTTGAATCTCCAAGAACTAACATTTTAAACAGATAACATGTACTCAGAACTATGTCAAATTTTTTATAAGTAGTGTCTTCCTTGCCCCATCCTTTCCCAAATTTCTTGCCCCCTGAAAGACATGAGATCTGTGAACCCTGCCTTCTGGCTGGGGTCTCAGAAGATACAAAGAAAGCACTCTATAAAATTCAGTATTGTTTCATGATAAAAAACTCAACCAATTAGGGTTATATAAGACAATAAGGGTTATATAAGACAAACCCACAGCTAATATCACACTGAATGGCAAAGGACTAAGAGTACTTCCTCTTATAATCTGGAACAGGACAAGGATGTTCACTTTTAGCACTATGGTTCTAAATTTACTTAAAGTCTCAGCAAGAACAAGTAGGAAAGAAGAAGAAATAACTAGCTTTCAAATTGGAAAGGAAAAAGTCAAATTGTTCCTGTTTGCAGACAGGATTTTACACACAGAAAAACTAAAACTCCATCCAAAAGCTGTCAGAACTGAAAAATAAGTTCAGTAATGGTTCAGAATACAAAGTCAATGTACAAAAACAGTAGCATTTTATACACCAGTAATGACCATGGTGAAAATGAAGAAAGTAATGTCATTCGCAAAAGCCACAAAAAATAATAAAACACAGGAATAAATTTAACCAATGAAGTTGGCTAAAATTATAAAACATCAATGAAAGAAATTCAAGAGACAAACAAAATGGAAAGATATATTATGTATATGCATGAATTTGAAGAATTTTTTTTAGAGAGAGCGAGGGATAGTGAGAGAGACAGAGAGAAGAGAGAAGCAATTTTTATTTAGTTTTTCATGTGACTTTCATTCCTCTATGTTGTGCACATGGTGCTAGGGTTTGGACTTGTGTAGTCATGCGTGCAAGGCAGTGCTGTAACCGCCAAGTCACCATTCCAGCCCAAGAATTAATATTTTTAAATGACCATATTATCTAAAGCAGTCTACAGATTCAATGGCATCCTCATACAAAAACTAAAAGGATTCTTTACAGAAATGGAAAAAACTCCTACTATTCATATGGAACCAGAGAGACAGAGAGAGAGAGAGAGAATAACTAAAGTAATAATAAAACAAACAAAACCCCTCCCACTACTAAAAACAAAAACAAAGTTGTAGGCTTCATAATACTTGACTTCAGAATATACTGCTCAAAGCTACAGTAGCCAAAATAGCATGGTACTGAATGTGTATATGCAAGCAAGTAGAACTAGCACCATTTAGAAAAATCAACTCAAAAGGGATCAATATCTAATTAATGTAAGACAAAACTATGAACTTACTAGGAAAATATATAAGTGAAATACTCGAAAACACTGGTGTAGGCAAATTTTTTTTGGATAAGACTGCAAAATCTTAGGTGACAAAAGTAAAAAATAGACAAATAGGATTATATAAAAGAAGCTTCTGTACAATAAATAAAACAACTAACAGTAAAAAGAAAACTACAAAATGATAGAAATTATTTATAAATTATTTATCTGATAAGGGGTTAATATTGAGAATACAAAAGGAATTCAAACAACAAAAAAATCCCAAATAGTCAAACTGAAAAATACACAAATGATCCGAATTTTTGAAGGAAATATACAAATGGCCAACATGTATATAAAAAGTAGTCAATATTCTAATTAGGGAAATGCAAACCAAAATCTCAATGAGATATCATTTCACTCCAGTTTTAATGGCTATTATCAAAAACACAAAAAATAACAAATGCTGGTGAGGTAGAGAAAGGGGGAACTCTTACATACTATTAGTGAGAATGTAAATTAATATAGCCATTATGGGAAACAATATGCATATTAATTTAAAAATGAAAAGAAGTATCATGTGACCCAGCAAACCCACTGCTGGGAAAATACCCAGAGAAAATGAAATCATTACAAACACTGTTATGATTTACATATGAGGTGCACTCCAAAAACTCAATAAGACAATGTAAGAAAGTTTAGAGGTGAAATGACAGGGCTATGAGAGCTTTAAGCTAATCACCGCATTAATCCTCTTGAATGAACTAAGTGGGTGCTAATTGTTGGCAGATGGGGTGTGACTGCAGGAGATAGGTCACTGGGGTGTGCCCTTGGGGTGTATATTTTGTCCCTGGTAAGCAGATTTTTCTCTCTGCTTCCTGGTAGCCTTGTCCTGAGCTGCATTTCTCCAGGGCCCAAAGCAATGCAGCCAGCCATCTTTGGACTGAGACCTCTGGAACCATAAGCCCCAAATAAACTTTTCTTCCTCCTCGTTGTTCTTATCAGGTCTTTTGGTCATAGCAACCAAAAGCTGACTAAATCAACTCCCATGTTTCTTGCAGTACTACTTACGATAACCACAATACAGAATCAACTGATGAACGGATAAAGAAAACGTGCGCATATATATACACACACCATATATATATATATATATATATATACACACACTCACACACCATATATATATAGTGTGTGTGTGTGTATATACACATACAATGGCATCTTACTTAGCTAGAAAAAAAAATGAAATCCTTTCAGAGCAAAGTGGATAAACCTTGAAAACATTATGTAAAGTGAAATAAGCCAAGCAAAGAAAAGAAAAACAAATACCACATGTTCTTACAAATTTGTGGAGATTTAAAGAAAGAAAAACTATCTCATGGAGAAGAAAATGAAATATTGGTCTCTAGAAATTGGAACAGTAGGGATAGGGTAGTCAGAGAGAGCTTATATTAGGGACTTCAAAATACAGTCAGATAGGAGGAATTAATTCTGTTGTTCATAGCTAGTAGGATACTTTGTCTATAATAATCTTTGACACAGGTCAAAATACCTAGAATACAAAGGTTCTCAACACACAGAAACGATTCATATTTGAGGTGATGGAAATGCTAATTATCCTGATTTGGTCATTACACATTGTATACATGGATCATGTTATCATACATAGCACATAAATATGCGTAAATATTATGTGTCAATTAAAAATTTCCTCATGCCTAACTGGATTTGTCTCATACCAATTAAATCAGAATCTCTGGGAGCGGAACCTGGCATCCATTTAAAAAAAAAGAATCTCAAACACAATGAGATACCATCTCACTCCTCTTGGAATGGCTATCATCAGAAAGACAAAAGAGGGCCGGGATACAGTTCAGAAACAGAGTGCTTGCATTGCATGCCCTGGTTGAGTCTCAGCACTACTAAAACAAACAAAAGGCAAAACATAACAAAGTTGGCAATAATGTGGAGAAAAGTGAACCCTTACAGTCTGATTGTGGGTATGTAAATTTGTCATGACAATTATGAAAAACAGTATAGAAAATCCTCAAAAAAGTAAAAATAGAAGTACTATATGTTCCATCAATTCCACTACTGGGTATAAACCCAAAGGAAATGAAGTCACTATGTCAAAGAGATCCCTTCACTCCCAGTATTTATTACAGAATTATTCATCATAACCAAGATAGAGAATTGACATAAATATAATCAATGGATTAATTGAAAAAGAATTACACACACACACAAATACCAGTCTGCCATAAAAAGCATGAAATACTGTCATTTGGGACAATATGGATGAACCTGGAGGATATTATGTTGTTAAGTAAATCAAACACAAAAAGACAAATACTGCATGATCTCAATGTATGTGGAATATAAAAAAATTAATCTCATAGAATTAAGGCAAGGAATAGTGGTCATCAGAGATTGGGGGACATAATGGGCAGGGAGAGAGAGAGAGAAGTTGGCAAATGTGTACCTTGTTACAGTTAGGAGGAATAATTTTTGGGGTTCTATTGCACAATAAGGTGACAATACTTAACAATAATGCAGTGTATGTTTTTAAAAAACTAGATAAGAAGATTTTTCAGTGTTCCAACCCTACAGTTAGGAGGAATAATTTTTGGGTTCTATTGCACAATAAAGTGACTATACTTAACAATAATGCAGTGTATGTTTTTAAAAAACTAGATAAAAAGATTTTTCATAAAAAAAAAAAGATTTTTCAGTGTTCTAACCCCAACAAGTAATATCTATTTAAGGTAACAGATACATTCATTATCCTAAGTTAACTGGTATACAATGTATACATATGTTGAAATATATTGCACCCCATAAAATGTACCAATGTATAAATGTATAATATTGATGCATATTGTGCTATATATCAATCAAAAATAAAAATATTTTTAAAAATTTTAAAAATAAAAGAAAGACTGCTGAGGGCCTTCTGTAAAAGCCTTTCCTTTCTTGTGAAAAGGAACAGATGCATCTGGTTCTACCCTCTGACCCTGAACACATATGCCACAGCAGTCATCCTGTGTCCGTGAGGTGCAACTGCTGAGGCATAGAAAAATTGCTAACTCAGCAGTTGCTAAATGTCAGACTTCATATTAGGTGAGAAGCATGAGAACTTACCTAAGACACTGTATGTCAGGCTTTCAAGGAATGTTGGTAAGTTCATTCCTGAGTCCACCATCTGGGCCGATCTGACACATTTGCTGGATCTTGGTCAAACCAGCATGAGGTCAAGAGCAGACACACATCCTCCATGCTACCGAGGGCACAGGGCAACGGTGATGGCTGCTGTCTCTAGTTACTTACTGTATTCCAAGGCTGAGAGCAGAAATTTCCTATTCTCTTAATCACCTCTTCCTGAGAGATTTTTTCTGACGTCAAGTTTAAAAAATCCATCACAAAGTAGAAAGCTGAAAACGCCTGCAAGAGAAAATTGTAGAGTGTTAGGCTGTACCCAACACATAGGAATGCTGATTTGGTCTCTTTGGGAACTCAATTTTGCTTCAGAGAAAAGCAAACATATCCTGCTGCAAACAAGCCATATGCTTCATGTCCAGCAAAAAATAAAACCAATATAAGTTTCTTAAAAGATGCATTATTTTTAAAAAAATTCATATGCCTATATAATATTTATCTATTTTAACAAAAATGACTGTATTCATATTAGCCATTTGAAGAATTTTCCTTTTGTCTTTGCCTTTGATTTTTTAAAAAACTTTATTTCACTTCCATTTCTAGTCTAAACAGTGGTCCAGTAATGTAACTGACATTCCACTTTTATCAGGTTTCCAGGGGAACAAAATCAGAAAGTTAACACAAAGCCAAATTTATCCATGAAAGAATAAAAAATATTTTGTTAAATCATTTTCCAAAGATCAAATCAAAACATGTTGACAGTACTTTCAAATATAAATTAAATGATGCATTTTAGTCAGAGAAAAAAACAGAAACAGGCACAGTTTTGTATCAAACTATCTACTTGCCATATCCCCACTCCCTTCCTTCCCCATTCTAACTTGATTACTCATTCCAACTTGCTTATGTAATAAAATCAGAACGTTAACACAAAGCCAAATTTGTCCATAAAGAAATAAAAGGGGCTTTGTTAACTAATTTTCCAAAGGTCAAATTAAAACATATTGAAGGTATGATATATTTGCTTACATTAGTAGATGGTAGTTAGGCTCTGCCCTGGCAGTAAGTATTTTAAAGGTAGGGCTAGTGTCAATTTTAGGTTATCTGTCTGTTGCATATGTGTATGAATCTGCCTTGCATACTTCTACATGGACTTGGGTCCTGACATGGGTGGAAGCATTCATGCCCAGGAACTGTCTTGCTTAGACTCATGGTTTGATTTTAATTTATGATTTCTATGTGCTTTTTGTTTTATACTAAGGGCTTTTAAACTGGGGATCATAGATCCACTACAAGTGAATAACATGCATTTTTATATTATTTGTATTTTATATTTTATTTTTTTGGTACCAGGGATGAACTTAAGGGTGGTTAATCACTGAGCCACATCCCCAGTCCTTTTTATTTTATTTTTTTTAAATTTTGGTACAGGATCTCAGTAAGTTGCTTAGGGATTCACTAAGTCACTGAGGCTGGCCTTCAACGTGTGATCTTCCTGCTTCAGCTTCCCAAGTTACTGGGATTATAGATGTATGCCACCACACCCAGCTATTTTTTCTTTTATATTTAAAGATATTTTTAAGTCATGTGCAAAATTATCAGTGTACCTCCACATGTCTATTTTTCTTCTTAGAAGAGCCTTAGCTTTCATCTGATAGATTCTTAAAAGAGCCTTGTGATCCCTTGAAGGGTAAAGAAAAACTAGTCTCTTGAAGACAGTATGCTACATGAAAACAATTCAGTCTCAAAAGTACAGACATTGCATGATTCCACTTATATGATGACACCTGGCATAGTGAAATCCATTCAGAAAACAGGATGGTGACAGCAATAGAGACTGAGGGAGATGAGAAAGAGGGAGTTAATGTTCTGTTTAATGGGTACAGAGCTTCAGTTTGAGAAGATGAAAATGTTCTTGTGATGGACAGTGGAGATGATCATACAATAGTGTGTAAGAACTTAATGCTATAGAAATGTACACTTAAAAAGTTAAGATGGTAAATTTTACATTGTGGATATTTTAACACACACACACAAACAAATGAATATAAGGAGAAAATGACTGATTTAGACAGTGTCATTATTTTTCTCCTAGGTCATGCCCCTTACTACAAAAATTATAGAATCAAATATGCAATGTGCAATCATAATAATGCCACTATATAGGAATACAAAACGAATATAGTCTTCTCGTGATGACAAACATCTAAATCAAATTGAAAAACGATGTTTTAAATCTCTTCTCCTTTTTCTAATTTTTAATTTTTCTGTGATAATTATGTTACTTTTACAATGCCCCCAAACCAATAAGGTATGAAAACAGAACATTTTCCTGTAGTTACATTAGAAATCCAGCCTTATAATCAGGAGCAAATCCTGCTGGGTAAAGTGGTATATGTTTATATAAACAGTTGTGCTCCAGAATAAAGTCTCTTCCCTTCCTTTGCTGTGGGACAAGTTCGTTTATATACCTGTTCATTTACTTTTACCTTCCTAGATCTACCTGCCAACTTTCACTGGAAGTCTTCGTGTGATGGTACCTAAGTGGTAGTTTTCCTCATGTACAAATCCACCAGATACTGGATTCATATCTAAGATAATCTCCTAACTCCCTGGGAAAAGTCTCTTCTATAATGAATTCCTGCTTATAAGAACATGGATTAACACTAATCCCCAGTGGGATGGGAAGGCAGGGCTTACCATTTTTTTTCCTACTTAAATGTATCTTATATAATGAAAAATCATCTTGATCCTACTCTTAGGGTGAGGCTTTGGAGATCAAGCCAACATATTTTGCCAGAATGGACCCAAAGCTAGTTCTTCAGGGAACTGCTGCCCTATTTTTCTCATTGACTTCTATGAAGCTTAGAGCTAGGTACACACACATATACAGTTTGCCCTTGAACAACACGAGTTTGCACTGAATGGATCCACTCACAAATAGATTTATTTTTTGAGATTTGAGACAATTTGAAAAAGTTCATAAAATCCATCCCCTAGATATATCGAAATATGTATGTCATGCATGAATAAAATTTATATAGATAGTATATAATTTACTATCTTTATAATTTACTACCATAATATATATAAATCTTTGATAGAATGAAAACTCAACAAAACTTATACCCACCAGAACTCACAGATGGTACATGACACCATTCACAGCCAAGATAATTGCAAAAAAATGGTTCTAAATCATAAGGATAGTCTATTATATACTATATCACATTATACTGCTGTAATAATTTCATAGCCACCTCCTGATGCTATTGTGGTGAGTTCAGGTGTTGCCAGTCTCCCCATAAATTGCCATGAGACACTATTCATCTCCATGAGAGCAGTTCATCTTGCCAGTAAACTGCATGTCACAGGAAGGTGATCTCAGTTCCCATATACTTTCCACAATATGTTCAACATAGAACATATAACATACGTATTAATTGACTGATTTTTCTCAATATATCTTTAAAGGTTTGGTAATTATTTAATATCTGGTCATATTTTAAAGAACTTCATTTGTACTTTACAATAAAAATTTACAACTTGTTTTTAAAAAGGACAGAATACAAGCATTTGTTAATAAACATCTTAAATAATTACTTTTTAAAAATTACACGTGGAAGTGTGACTGCAAGGAGAGATGAGTACCCTCAATCTCTGTGTTGTCTAATGGTAACTGGTGTGTGTGTGTGTGTGTGTGTGTGTGTGCATGTGACAACTATATTCTAAATGTTTTTTAGTTCCAGTTCCCCATTTAATTGGTTTCTATCCTTTCTTGGTTATATAAATGGTACCATGTGATCTAAAAAAATATTTCCCCAATTACCTCATAAGTAATTCCCAACAGATGGTCCCTCTTCCTTTATGTTTCTATTTCTCCAATCACATGTGTATCACATTGGATTAGATCTAAAAACAAAGGCCACAGTCTAGGCAGACAGAGCACTAACAGCTTTTAATAGTGTATTTACAGACTAATAATCATATCATCAGTACAAGATGCAATTGTAGCGAAAGCACTCTCCCCTACAAATTCTCTGTGGTTTGAGAACACCAAGGCTAACTGGCTCTGGAAATAATGAGAATGTAACTGAATTTTGTGTTTAAAAAGTTATGATTCACGTTCCTGGTGCTGGGAATAGGAACTTCAAACTGACCATGTGGAAAGGGGACTGGTATGAGAAAGAAATAAACTTCATAAAGGCCTACTTGATGCTAGGGCCTACTTGGTGTTCACTTTTTGCTCTTTGCAGAGTTATGAGTAAACTAACCCTTATGAACTCGAGAGAGCTGAATATTAAAATTTCAGGATTTTTGTGATCCAGTTGATGTCAATCTGGTAGGCGGAAATTGGCTGTGGTGGGAATATTTACACTATGGAAATTGACAAATTCTAAAAATCAGTTCCTCATCCACACACGGTTGTTGGACATTTACAACCACTCCCCACCCAAAACAACAACAACAACAAAAACAAACACAAACAAACAAAAAAAACCCACTGTTTGGCATATCCATTGCTCACAACTAACTGCCAATGAAATAGGAACTATTGTCCCCATTTTATAGGGGGAAAAACAAAAACAAAAACAAAAAACTTTAGGCTTTGAGAAGAAATTACAAAGGGGACAAAAAAAAAAGCAGAAAGAAATTTGCAAAGCAGTAGTTGGTATCAGAAAGTGCTGACTTAGAGAAGAAAGATACTATTTAGAGGAAGACTAGTTAATCCAAGTGGACTACCAAATTGAAGGTTAGAAGACTGTGAGAACAATCTCAGGAAGAGACTAAGAAAACAAACAAAAAGCTTCCAGGGGGAACCCCAGGCACCACCACCTTTTCCAACCATTAGGTCTCCCTACCTTGGTTGTATAAAACACATTGAAAGGCAAGAGATTCCATTCCTTCAAGGAGGAATGGTCTGCCTTAATTTGAAGGAAGGAATTAAGCCATGCTTCCCAAGAGGCAAAGCATTAAGAGAAGTTAAAAAGTCAAGTTATTAACAAGGGTATGTTCATTTTCCTTCACATTTACCTCCTAGCAGTGACTGGCATCAAAAAGGGCCCTGGCTGTCTCCACCTGCTTGGGCACTTGCCTCCCTCTCATGGTACGCTCCTTCCTCTTCTAAAAGCTTGATTCAAGGCAAGGAATGACCCTGGCCCCCCAAAAAAGCCCATGGTGGGGAACAAATGCCAGCTCAGTTATGGGGCATCCAAGTGAGGGTCTAGCCAGTTCTGAATTTGGGGTTGGAGCCAACTCTCAACCAGGAGCTCTTACTCTAGCAGTTGTCCTGTGATGTACTTTCCTCAAGATTCTTGAAGGGAGAGAAAGCTGTGGGTGGACCCATAGCACTACTTCCTGTTGCTTTCCCAGAGACTAAAGGAATGAAGAGTTCATAAGGTTCACAAGAATATCTTATGGGTCCTGTGCTCTCTCCATGGAGCTCTTTCTGTGACATTGGACTGAGTCAGGAGAACTTGCAAGAAACTCTCTCGCTGGGGTTCTCAAGGGGAACTGAACCCCTCTTCTCACATGTTGATCTTTTTCTAAAAGTGCAAAGGAGTCCCCTTTTTTTCTTTTTTTAAGAGACAGTGGGGTGGGGAGATAGAGAGAGGGAGAGACAAAATCTTTTTTTTTTTAATTTTTTTCATCTGGTTTTGTTTTCTCAACACTTAATTGTGTATGTGGTGCAGGAGGTTGAACCCAGGTCCTCATGCATGTCAGGCAAGTGCTCTACCACTGAGCCCCTGCTCCAGCCCCAGAGCCCTTGTTTCCTTGGCTGCTACCTCAGATGAATAACGTGCATATGGGGCTTAGTCCATAACTAGAACTTAATAAATGGTAGCTAATGTTGTATTACATCCCTAGACTATGATTACCATAATACTTGAACTCCAGGAACACAATATGTAATTTGAATAATCAGTAGATCAAGGCACTTTTCTTTTGCTTCTGATCACTTATTTTATCTTCTTGTGGAGTAAGTAGGAAAAGAAGAAATTTAAAGAATCCCCTAAATCTTCACAATGTAATCAAAATGATGCTATCTTCAATTCTGCTTGGACTTTGTGAGTTTCTCCTTCTTAAATGTCTTCATGGAGATAACCCTCAGCTGAACCATCCAACTGCCACCTCTCCCTCCTACTGACATTTGGGAGCTACTTGTAGCAGACTCTAATGAGTGCCAGCCCACAGCCAGCACCCTTCTTCCTTGGTTTTGGAATCCTGATTTTACCCAGGTAGAGTTTACAATAAGCTCAGGAGAGCCTCCCGGGGGAATGAACAATAAGTAGCCTAAACCAACCATACTATCAATTCATTCCCTTTTATCACAGAATGTTTCAGAGATGTGCATTTGCCAAGTTCTGGCCAACAGTATCTTAACAGATGTCTGTTGGCACTTCTGCACAATGACAGAGAGATATATACAAGAGAAAACTCTTAACTTCATTCCTGCTTTGACTTTCTTGTGAAGATGTGATGTTTGGAGCGGTGGCTTAGCACCACAACAAGCTCAAAGAGATAATAAGAAGCTGATCCCTAGTTTCTACATTAATGAGCCAAAGAACTAATCTTGATTTATTTCAGGACATTATTATGTGAGATAAAAATAATTCCTAGTATTTAATCCTATACAGGCACATATCCTATAACCTACCCAAATCATCCTAACCAGTACATATCATCATTTCACAAACTTACCCCAAAACTTCCTTGGAGTGGTGGCAAGAAAACCCCATTGAAGGCACACTGGGAGTAAGGGCAGTAACTGGTGTTGAAGAGCTCAAGAATGCTTTGCTGGCATTTTTCATAGTTTCCAGTACCCTGGATTTGAAACTCATCAAATGGCAGAGTCTTCTCAAATCTCTTGGTGCAGGGGGTCTTGTAAAGGTCACTTACGTTCACTATCTTCTCATACCCAGGATGAAAGCACGGGTCCCTGAGGATTCCATCACTTGAAACCTGAAGGGAGAAAATCACTTGAAGGAATTGTGTGAAAGTTTGGGTACCAAGGGCAAAGTCTGACTTCATCATTGCGTTCCTCCCTGACTTTTTCACTCTTGAAAATAAATTGAAAAAAAAAAGTTTCTAGCCAGGCACTGTGCACTCACTCTTGAAAATAAATTGAAAAAAAAAAATGTTTTCTAGCCAGGCACTGTGGTGTACACCTATAATCCCAGCAGCATGGGAGGCTGAGGCAGGAGAAATGTAATTTCAAATTCAGCGTCAGCAACTTACCAAAGCCCTAGGCAACTTACCAAGACCCTATCTAAAAATAAAAAATTGAATAAGGCTGGGGATGTGGCTCAGTGATTAAGTACCTCTAGGTTCAATCCCTGGTACTAAAAATTAAAAAAAATAAATTCTATAACAGCCATCAAAAGTGGTACCAGATATAAATGTATTGGGCAATTCGTAGGATGCTGATATAATTTAAGCTGGGCCCAGAAATACCATTAGTTGGGGATGTCCTCAAGTTTCTGTACCTTTCCTAATCACATATATCAGGAGCAGATTTCATACAGAATATTCTCAAGACTCTCAAAAATGAAGCCTGAGGGTTCCCACCTCCCCAAGAGAGAACCAGAAGCTTCAAGAGGTGGAATATGCATTAGTTCCTTTAAACAATAGCATCCAAATGATTTTTAAGCCCCATAACCCCAAGAGAATAAAAGCAGTGGCTGTGGATAAGAAGCTTAGTGGAACTTTGAAGCTCAGTGGGCAGTTCTCAACAGCACCTACTCCATGGTGGTCCTCTTATTTATAGTGATTTTGAAAACCACAGAGAGTGCCTTGGAGGAGAGCAGAGAACTGATTGTCCTTTCAGCAGAAAAAGAGAACAGCTGGATGTGACAGTCTTGCCTTGTGTTTATTTGTCAGGGTGTGCCTGGTTTTCTCATGATGTTGCCTTCAAAATGCAAAAAACATGTGGGAGTAAGATTTGAAGTGTTGATTAATAAATTCTGTGATTTCCCTGAAATTTTTTCCCCTCCTCCTCTCCAGGTCATTCCTAATAATTTCTAGAGTTTATAGGAAAAAGGAAGGAAAAAACTAGTCTAGAAGATCATTTGCTTATAAATTGCAACCCCTCCCACTCAACAGTGCTCTAGCATGTAACTTTCATTATCATCCCTTCAGGGGTGAGATATGAATTCCTAAGAAAGGATCTGAGTGCTGTCCTTGGAGATAGTGCAGTAAACAAACACAGGAGGGGACGTCTGGATGGAACGATTCACAGGGGTTGACCAGATGTAGTATGGGATCCTTCCTAAAAGTGGAAAGTACAATAATGAACTTCAAACCAATTACAGAGTTAGAAAGAGAAAATAACAGGATGTGAGAGCTAGAGGACCAGATGTTGGGAGAGAAGGTCTGAATTTAGTTACGCTTGCCTGAATGTCCTTGGCTAGTTTCTGCCAGAGTGCTTGATCTTTGCCGTAGCACAAGAAGCTGTGTGTGTATACATAGTAGTCCTTGCCATAGAGGCGAAATTGCAGAGAGTTGTCTGGGGACTCCACGGTGTGTTTTTCAGGCACAAAAGTGATTTGTGTAGAGGCTCCCCCAAGGTCCAAAGCTCCAAATGTTTTCTCATGACTGGTATCTTCTGAGATTAGGGTAAGCCAATTTGATTTCTGAAAAAGAGGATAGTCAACAATGTTAAGATCTCTGGACATCTGCTTTTCACAGTGATTTTGAGAGTCAGGGACATTCTAAAGCACAGAAACAGGGGCAGAAAAGTGAGGCAAAGGGCACTGGAGGTTCCTGAGTCTGCATCACATCAAGAACAAGAAAAGACAGGCTTTGAGGATATATCTTAGACTACAGCCACATAGAAACTGTGTAACAAGTGCTTATAAACAAGGGGTCTGGGTCCAGGCACAGTCAAGATCAACTCCCCACTCTGTCAATCATTACCATGTGACCTTGAACAGAAAAATTGTTCTATATAGGCATGAAAATGCACCTCTAAAATGGGGATAATAATAACACCTCCAACTGTTCTGAGGATGATATCTCTCAGCACAAGAAAAGTACTTAGACCAGTACAAGACACACAGTGCTAGACAAGTTCTAGCTCATCTTCTCTTTAATGATAGACTTTCTTTTCCTCTTTGTCTCCCTAAGAAGACTTCCCCAAGAAGTTTTCATAAGATGGCTACACCTCCAGTGATCCTTACAAACCAGGGGAGGATATTCATGCATTCAATCATTCATCATTCATTCTGATGAGTGATCCAAATATTTTCTGAGGGAACAATGGCATTGACCCGCAGGAAGCCAGTTCTGTAAGTGGTATGACGTGTTCACCTGAATGAACTTGCCAAGTAGATAGTTGATAGTAATCCAGCCATAGGCACCTTCCTCTTGGCCGGTGATGATTGTGGCACCCTGGAAGTTAAAGGGGTACTCACTAAGGCTCTTTATCAGTGCAGCCATGACCTTTTCTGCCAGTTGTTCACTTTGCATCCTACACCAAAAAAGAGGTAAGGTTACCATCTTTGTTTAAGTAACTATACCTACTGATTTCAGCTATCATTTCTACATACTGCTGCCAAGAAATGAACCAAAGCACACTGGAATAAATGGAGACATGGGGATCCCAACACATGGCTATCAGAAGAACCCTCCCTTTGGATGAGATCCCCCCCTTACCTAATTCAAATCCTTTCAATCTTTCAGTAGGTTAATCTTCCTAAAATAATATTTTTTGCTGTGTTGTTCCCTTGCTCAAAAAAAAATCATATGCTCTAAAAAGACTGTGGTGGGGGCTGGAGCGGTGGGATAGCGGTGTCGGTGCTTGCCTGGCAAGCACAAGGACCCGGGTTCAAACCCTAGCACCACGTACACAACTAAGTGTTGGAGTAACCAAGGCCACGTGAAAAACTCAATAAAGTTGTTTCTCTCTTTCTCTGTCTCTCTCACTGTCCCTCTCTCTTAAAAAAAAAAAAACACTGTGGTGGTGCTATCTGGGTATTTTGTCGTTATGATACCTAGGGATGATGTTCATGATATTAGCAATTATGGTGTCTCCTCACTGGTTACACAAGTTAGACTGTGCTTGAGGTTTTCAATTAGCACTGTAGTAGGAAGGAAGAAGCAAGTTACCTGGGACGGACGCACAACCTCTCCTGCTGCCAGACTGGGAAATACCTCCTTCATTTTTGGGGTCTGTTTGAGACCTTGAGATGTAAAGGACTTTTCCAGGGTGTCATAGTGAAGATCGGTGCAAAAGTTTCAAGATCCAGCTTGAACAATACCGAGAGCCTCTGGGTGAGAGAACGTACCTTCTGACTGTAATCTCTCATCTGAATGGCTTCCATATATACTACATGCCTTCTTTTACCCTTGCTTTCCTCCACTCCAATCCGTCTTCTCTACCAGTGTCACCAGTTGTGTGACATCTTTAAGTGGCTTCCCACTGTCTTCAAGATAAACTCTTTTTTTTTTTAATTCTAGTTTTTCATGTGGATTTTGTTGCTCCGACCTTGGTTGTGTAAGTGGTGCTGGGGTTAGAATTCATGTCCTTGTGCATGCCAGGCAAGCACTGGAACTGCTGAGCCACTGTTCCAGCCCTCAAGATTAACTCTTTACTTGGTGTGATCCACAAGATCTTCTTAGATTCCCACACACAACCTGGTTCTATCACTTATCATTCAGGGACGAGACTTAATTGAGTCACTTAACATTTGTAAGACACAACTTCCTTATATACTAAATAACAGTTAATCATATTCTTTACTTCATACAGTTATGATTATTAAATATGTTATGTATTTAGTACAATGCTAAGAACATAACAAGTGCTCAACAATATAAGCTGATACTACCACTATTATTATTTTACAACATGTACCATCTTCCATCTTTGCAGAGCTACTTATACACCTCTGAATATACCCCCATTGCACTATCTTTGCATATCCCTAGAACACAAACTCCACACAAATTCCACAAAGTCAGGAACTTTGTCCTGCCTGTTCATTGCTGTATTACAGCACTTAAAATGTTCCTGACTCATAATAGGTATGTGGAATAACAATTGGTTACTGAATATGTGCTATCTTCTTTGCCTATAATGCCCTTGCCTCAGGCCTCCAACTTCTCCTTTTATAGCCTCTCGTTGCACAAGTCTTTCTGTCCATCTCTCAAACCATAGGAGCTCTGAACATTCTTTTTTTTTTCCTCTGAATATTTTTTTTAATTTTTATTTTTGAACAAACATACAAATTTTTAACAAAATAATATAAAATGTGAATAGTTTATGGATACTAGATTTACCCCAGGAGTGTCCCCCCCCCCCAATTTCCCACCCATATCCCTCCCTTCCCTTACCCACAATATCTCTAAAAAAGTATTAGGCTGTATAACATTACATCTTATCTGGATTTAACACATAATAATAGACCACCTTTCTGAATGGCCACCAGGGTCTAGTTCCAACCTCCACAGATAAGTGGAGACATTCGACCCTTAGTTCTCTGGGTTAAGCTGATTTTACTAAGCATAATTTCTTCCATAGCCATCCATTTACCTTCAAAGGCTGCAATATCATTGTTTCTAATTGCTGTGTAAAATTCCATGGTATAAATGTACCACAGTTTTTGGATCCATTCATCCAGTGAGGGACATCTGGGTTGTTTCCATAGTCTAGCAAGAGTAAATTGAGCTGCTATCAACATAGATATTGCTGTGTCACTATAATGTGCTGATTCTAAATCCCCTGGAAAAATACCCAGGAGTGGAATAGCAGGATCGTATGGTGGGCTCATCTTTAGTTTTTTGAGGATTCTCCACACTGCTTTCCAGAGGGGCTGTACCAGTCTGCAGCTCCACCAACAGTGTGTTAGTGTCCCTATCTCTCCACAGCCCCTCCAGCATCTATTATTGTTTGTTTTCTTCATTTTTGCCATTCTGACTGGCATAAGGTGATATCTTAATGTGGTTTTCATTTGCATTTCTCTGATTACTAGAGATTTAGAGCACTTTCTCATGTATTCATTGGCTTGATCAATGTCCTCTGGTGAGAAGTTTCTATTTAGCTCTTTGGCCCATTTATTAATTAGGCTGTTAGTGTTTTTGTAGTTGAGATTTTTGAGGATTTTGTAGATTCTGGATATGAGACCCCTGTCAGAGGAATCATAGCCCATGATTCTCTCCATTTCCGTAGGAAACCTCTTGACTCTTCTGATTGTTTCCTTGGCAGTACAAAAGCTTTTTAGCTTTATGGCATCCCATTCACTCATTTTTGACTTTACTTCCTTCACTTTAGGAGACATGTTGAGAAAGTCTGCCTACTCCCAAATGCTGAAGTGTTGGACCTACTTTGTCTTCTATCAATTGCAAGGTAGCTGGTTTAATTCCTAGCTCCTTGATCCATTTTGATTTGATTCTCATGCAAGGAGAAAGATATGGGTCTAATTTCAGCTTTCTGCAAGTGGATGACCAGTTTGTCCAGCACCGTTTGTTGAAGAGGCTGTCACTCCTCCATGTAATATTTTGCCCCCCTTTGTCAAAAATCAGATGTTTAAAGATTTGAGGATTTGTTTCAGGATCTTCTATTATATTCCATTGGTCTTCTTTCCTATCTTGATACCAGTACCATGCTGTCTTAGTTACTACCGCTCTATAGTATAGTTTTAAATCTGGTATGGCAAAACCACCTGTTTCATCTTTCTTGCTCTGTAGTGTTTTGGCAATTCTAGGTTTCTTAATGTTCCAAATGAATTTGAGAATTGTTTTTTCTATGTCTGTAAAGAACGACATAGGTATCTTTATAGGGATAGCATTAAATCTATATAGGGCTTTCGGTAGAATGGCCACTTTTATTATATTAATTCTGCCTAACCAAGAGCATGGGACATCTTTCCATCTTCTTAGGTCATCTTGGATTTCATTCTTCAATGACCGATAGTTTTCGTTGAAGAGATCTTTGATTTCCCTTGGATGCAAAAATCCTTAATAAAGTGCTAGCAAACCGTATTCAAAAACTCATCAAGAAAATAACCTATCATGATCAAGTGGGCTTCATCCCAGGAATGCAGGGGTGGTTCAACATACGCAAAACAATTAACATAATTCACCACTTAAACAAAATCAAGGACAAAAACCATATGATCATCTCAATGGATGCAGAAAAGGCCTTTGATAAAATCCAGCACCCTTTTATGTTCAAAACTCTAGAGAAGATGGGGTTCAAAGGACCATTTCTGAACTTTGTAAAGGCTATATATGCTAAACCCTCAGCTAGTATAATACTAAACGGAGAAAAACTGAAAGCATTTCCACTAAAATCAGGAAGAAGACAAGGCTGTCCGCTCTCACCACTTTTATTCAATATTGTTCTTGAAACCCTAGCTGGAGCAATTAGGCAAGAGAAAGAAATCAAAGGAATAAAAATTGGAAGAGAGGAAGTCAAACTCTGTCTTTTTGCTGATGACATGATCCTGTATCCTGAAGAGCCAAAAAACTCCACCAGTGAACTTCTTGAACTCATAAATAGATTTAGCAAAGTGGCAGGATACAAGATCAACACTCATAAATCAATAGCTTTCCTATACACTAATAATAATAGGACTGAAGAAGAAGTCAGGAAATCAGTCCCTTTCAAAATAGCTTTGAACATTCCTCTTTTAAAGAACTGATTGCATTGCATGGAAACTAATTTCCTTGGGGTTGAGTCATGAACCCCATATGCTGGACAAAGTAGATACTCATGAACAAGTAAACAAATAGTGCAAATAGGTACCAAGTGGTGACCAAGAAAAATGTGTAGTTTTGAGTGCCTTAGGGCACTGTATGTTCTCATGTCTTCCTATTCCTGGATATTGACTGACAAATTTTTTATTCTCAAATCTCAGAAACTCAATCTTTTTATCTTGGTGTCTCTTCTATCTTGACTTCAACATGGGGAAATGGGAAAGACTTGTTTTTGTTTTTCATTTGTGTTTTTTTGAGAGAAGTTCTATCTGAGTTCCCCAGACTGGCCTGGAAATTACAATCATTCTGCATCTAGGATTTCAGGTACAAACCACTGTGGTCAATGCAAAGCTTTTTATATATTTAAAATATAAATATTATATAGACTATCATTTGGGGAGTTTCCCTTAGTTACTGAAAATTCCTTTCTTAGGTATGGACTTTGAGAAGTATAGAATTTGGTGTATTGGGGAAGTGCAACTTTCTCTTATAATTACAGGGGCTCTAGCACTGCCTCTCTGGGCCCTACATGCTGCTATACCTGAGCAAACGCATGCCAGCTGTGGCTCCCAGGTAAACAGGTGTCTCTTGGTGTTGGGACACTGGAATCACTTCCTTGGATCTTTCCATGCATTCAGTCACATATACACCTATTTCATTTATTTTCTGAGCATATTTTGAGATTCCAGGACCTAGGGAAAGATACAGAAGAGGATAATTTTAAAAAAAGATATTGGACATATCTTAATAATGTTACAATGTTAGCGCAACATATGATGTTGCTGAGAAAATACAAGGAAAAATAACCAATTTCCTAATGTGACATATATTTGATTATTGTACTTAAGATACTAACTCACTGGAACTAGTATTACGGTGATTTAATATTCAAATGTGGCAGTAAGTCTGTCTGGTGTTTGATCATTTTTCCATTTCATCACACAATTTATTATAATTATATAACATTGTATCAGATTTTGATGTGGCTCTTATAGAGTACTCTTTATCAGCTATGTCTGTATGATTCTTACACAAAGTTGTAATTAACAACAATTGTGCCCAGTGCTTAAGATTTCTGTGGTGAGGTATCTTCCTTTGTTAGCAAAAACAGGAACAGAATCCCCTGTCTCCTCAGTGACTTTCCCACTGCAACACTCTGCATCCCTAGTAAGACTGTTTTTCCATATTCAGAGTGAAACTAACTGCTGCAATGGAGAGGATTAAAACTTCCTATGCTTTCAGAAGTCAACACTCAATACTTTCACCTTGCATTAAGATAAATGTCACAATATCAGTGATTCATGTGAGTATATGCTTTAAATATAATTATTCAAACAAGTTAAGCAGATAATTCACAGGTTTTAAAACAGCCATTTATTTTACCATAATGAGAAAATCAGCTCTAAGTTACCAGCTGTTTGGATTCAGAAAACCATGCTTAATGTTTATCTCTCCCTTTTAAGAGGGGAAAATGCTGGATTTGTTAGGCCAAATACTCATGCACTCATGGAATGAGTCTCAGAAGATAGACTACTATTAGATTTAAAAAATGCTTTTGAAAATAGAAGATAGTAAATTAAATAAGTCAGTAAAGTGAGGGATTGGATTTAAGGAAATGCAAGAAATATTGTTTTAGTACTGATGGGGTCAACGTCTCAGGATATCTGGCCACTTGGGTACAATGATTTGCTCCCTTGGAAACATCTCTAGACAACTGTCTTCACAAATTATGAAAATTAGTATACTCCACAGGCCATCAAATTAAAAGTCAGTTATCTTCTAGGATCCAATCCCTAGACTATCTTCCAGAAATTCAATCCCTAGATTATCTGTCAGATTGAAAATAAGCAGTATTTTCTTGGCTAATAGGCAACGAGACAAAAGTCAGAGATTCTGGTGTGATGTGGTGATTCTGGGGCAGGGTGAGATACTGGGTGGAGGAAGTGCAGAGAGCCAGTCAACAACTCTCCTTGGATTTGGACATTGATAGAAAACTGACTAGGAAGAAAACATTTGCATGTAATGCAACGATTCAGGAAGCCTGGAACACAGTTAGGCGACCTGGATTCTTGTCCTGATTCTATTGCTACATGCAAGGCACTAATCCTCCAGAGTTTTGTTTCCTTCTCTGTAAACAAGATTTTAAATATCCATGATGTCCTTTCCTTCCTTTCCATGCCTTAAAAGTCTATGATCTGGTCTCTCTTGTTCTGAGGCTTTTGAACATTTCTTCCAAGCTGTAGATTAGAATACAAAGATTAAGAGAGCAGCAATTCTTTGGACCAGCACCTTCAGCAACACCAGGGAAGTTGAAATGCAAATTCTCTGGCATCCTCCCAGAACAGTGGACACAGAGACTCTGGGGGTGGGGCCCTGCATCTCTCTTTGAAAATCTCTCTGATGGTTCTGATTGATATACTTTCAAGTCTAAGAACCACTGTGATGTGGTTTTGAAGTCAGGGAGGCCTTAGTTTGAACCCCAGCTCCATTGATAACTACTTCAAGTAACCTTAAACAAGTCGTATGTGACCTCTCACAATCTCAGTTCCATCATTTTTTAAAAAGTGGGAAATTAATTCCTTCCTCAATGGGAGGCTATACAAAGGTGAAATGTATAACACATTGAGTTCTTTGTCAGTGCATGTCGCACATAAGTGTCCTGTTGGCAGGAATTTCTATTACTCAATTATTTCTATTTGTGGTATGTGTGTGTGTGTGTGTGTTTTGTTGGGGCCTTGTGTATAGTAAATATTGGTACTCTATCACTGAGCTAAAGCCTCAGCCTCTTTCATTATTTTTAAACTTGCTTATTTTTCAAGGGTTTGATCATTAAGGACTAATTTTGATATTATTTTTATAAAGGCAAAAATAACAATAGTAGCCACTGTGTTCATCATCTGATGTCCCATATTTGGAACTCCTTTTTCTCTTCTGTTCTATTGCATAGCCTCTCATGTTCCCATGTCCCATTGACTCTCCTTCCGTATTCTTCATCTTACCGGCCAATTTGCATTCTTCTATCTGTTGCACTACCCCTGTGTCATTCTCCTTTTCAGCTGGCCAGCTATAGATGTACAAACTTGTGTGAGAAGATCCTGCATCCAGCACAATCCCATACTGAAGGCAAAAGAAGACAAAAACTTATCAGTGTCACATCATTCTTGTCCATATTCACCTTTCAACGGGAAGGGGATAAGGACAGGGTTTCAAAACCACAAGAGAAATAATTTTAATTTGAGATGAACACTGAACAAGGTTCCAGAGCTGGAGTTACCCAGATCACTAGAGTTACCAGAACAACATTCCTCTGAATCAGAGCTCTTAATGCCAGTGGCGGGCGATGTGGGGAAAATTCTGGTTGAAGAACAAATGCATATCATGTTACTTTACATGCATTTATGACTGTATAATAACTCAACTCCTTAATTAAAACAACAAGCCACCTTTACCTGGAATCAGGACATTGTATTTTAAATCTGTTGACATGAAAGTCAACCTTCCAGTAGGGCCAAGGAGCCATCCTTGCTTCTCTCAGACTGCTTCTCTAAGGCCTCATACACTGAGGTAGTTGAGAAATGAAAGCTTTTTGTTTGTAAGCATTTGAGACTGAGGTAGAGTACATTTTAATGTAGAAAGTGAGAACATTCCACCTGGTGTATAGAGCATACATGAAGGCTAACCTGTTTAGATACACCAAACTTTTTTTCTTTCTTCTAAAATATTTTAAAGAATGAATATTGGCATTTTTGTTGAGATAGCTACAACTTGCTTACCTGAAAGTTCTGTTTGAGCATTAAAATGTCCACCTGCCACCCAGGTGGCCAGCACCTTTTGTCCTCTTTCCATCACTACAGCTTTTTCCCAATGCACGTACCAAAAAGTATGAGGCCGCCAAGGATCTCAGCATACAAAGCTTCCTGAATTTTGCTCCTCTTTCCCCCTCCTGGACTAACAAGTCCCTTCTCTAGTGAATGCCTGAGAGAAGCCTGGCAATGCAGAAACCCATTCTTTCTCTGTGGCTCACTCAAACATTTCTAAAAGCCCCTATGAGTATGACCTTTACATCAAATTTAAAAAATCAACAATTCAAGTGGTGACATTTCCTTACTACTATTATTTTCTATTTTAAGTACAATAAAAGTTAATGACCTAGAAAATGAACAGAAAAAAAATTTAAGATTCCATCTAGATATTTTTTTTAGAGAGAGACAGATAATTTTATTTTTTTATCTGGTTTTGTTTTTCCTCCACTTAGTTGTGTATGTGGTGGTGGGGATTAAGTCCAGGTCCTCACAAATGCCAGGGAAATGCTTTACTGCTGAGCTACCTCTCTGGGCTCCATCTAGATATTTTTATTATTAATAAAATAATAAACAATTTTCCTTCTGGACTTTTTCCAATGCATATTTTAACATAGTTGTAATCTTACTATGCTTATGATTTTGTCCTAAACTAATTTTGATGATACACATGATTTTAGTGAGCATAACTGATCTTAATGAGCTACACACCACATGAACACAAGTGACAGTTTGGGAAGCAGAACATGGAAATGACCTTTCCTGATGGATAGGGCCACCAGTACACTTGTAGCCTTGTGAAGACCTGAAAATGTGGGTAGCAACAACCCTGAGCTGAGACTGGAGGCCATATGAAGTATGGTATGGCAGACCTCTTCTTGTGATGGAAATCATTCTACCTCCACAAATGTCAAGGTTCCAGTCCTCTTGGGTAATATCCTCATGTAGAAAGAAAACTGACGTGTCAGATGTTCTGCTTCCTGGCTTTGCAGAAGTGGGACATTTAACCTTCTTGTCTATATTTCCTCACTTAGAAAATATCCACTGTTGTACTGGCCTGCTTAAAGATGTCCACAGATCATACAGCTCCTGCTCCAGCACTGTTACCCAAGCCCCTAACCTGAAATCTCAGGCTTCTCTGATATCGGATTAGATTCTACCATCCTAGTTTTAATACTTGTTTTTTTCTTGAAGATAGCATGAAGCACATGGTATAATTACATATTTATGTGGCTATTTGATTAATATCTGTCTTTCCCACTTGATTTTAAGCTACATGAGGGTAGATCTACTTTACTTTCCATGGTATATAGTACTAAATATTATCAGCAAATAATTGTTGAATCATATGAGTAAATGAGGGGGGCTGAACTATATAAGTTTCCTAAATTCCTTCCAATCCTAAAAGAGAATAATACTTACAGCTTAATATAAAAAGTGTCTTTGGATGGCTGGAGTGGTGGCTCAGTGATTACAGCACTTGCCTAGCATGTGCAACAACCAGGTTCAAACCCCAAAACCACATACACAACTCTGTGTCAGAAAAACGAGACCCAGATGAAAAAATGAATAAAATTGATTTTCTCTTTCTCTCTTTCCCTCTATCCCTCTCTCCCTCTCTCTTAAAGTATCATTGGAGTGGTTCTATACAACCCCCCAAATACTTCATAAGCCAAGGAAACTGTTTTCCCTTCTAATACTCATGTATGGAAACTGAATCACCAATGCAAAAGTGTTGGGATGTGGGGCCTAATGGGAGTTTTTAAAACCTGAAGATTCTGCTTCCACAAATGGATTAATGACATTGATAGATTAATGGAAGCTGGTCTGCCCTCTTCTGCTTAACTGTTATGTGAGGACCAGCATTTTTTCATCTCTTGAGGATGTAGTATTCAGGATGCCACCTTGGAAAGAGAGTAGGCCTTTACACAATACTAAACATGCTGGTGGCTTGATTTTGGACCACTTAATCTCCAGAATTATAAAAAAAAAAGAATTTCTGTGTTTTATAAATCGCTTTATCTGTGGTATTCTGTTGGAGCATCTCAAAATGAATTATGACAATAGACAATAGTGTGATCATTAATTTCACAGGGTCCCTTTAGACATTGGTTCTTCAAAAGCTTTCCTCAAAGTTCTAGCTGCCTCACCAGTCTCGCTTAATGAGCATGGTTTATAAACAAAGTTTATACTTTTGAATGTAACTCTAGTATTGTATAAACAAACCAGGTTAATTATAGAGATGCAGGCAGGGGCTATAAACATTTAGAAGCCATTTTCTTCTTTTATCTTTTCTCTTTCTCTTAATTGAGCTACTAGCTCTTTAATACAAACAACTGCTCTGCTTGGCTGTTTTTTTTTTTTTTTTTTTTTTTTTTTTTTTTTTTTTTTTTTTTTTTTTTTTTTTTTTTTTTTTTTTTTTTTTTTTTTTTTTTTTTTTTTTTTAATTTTATTTTATTTTATTTTATTTTATTTTTAATTTTTGAACAACCTTACACGATTTTAACAAAATAATATAAAATGTGTATAAAATGTGTAAATATTCTGGATATTGCAATTATCTCCAGGAGTACCCCCCCAATTACCCTCCCTTATCCCTCCCTTCCCTTTCCCTTTATAACTCTAAAAAAAGTTGGTCTATGAGAAAGTTGGTCTAGTAACATGAGTTAAATCCAGATAAGATGTAATGCTTTATAATCTAATATCTTTTTTTGGCTGTTTTTTTTAAATAGTAAAATACACATAACACAAAATTTAGCATTTTTAAGTACACAGTTCAATGGTGTTAGTTACATTCATATTGTTCTACAAGTATCACCATCATCCATCTCCGGATACTATTTTTTTAAACCAGATAACATTAAAATCCAGTGGAGTAAAAATAATGCAGATATTTTCCAAGAGCATTTGGAAAACAAAACAAAGCAAATTAAATCCTTCCAAATTCTTCAGAAAAAAATATAAAATCACAAATGCTAATCTAAGAGCTAATCTAGTTCATTTTGAAAAAACAGGCAAGTGGAAAGTTTGTAACTACTCTTTAGCAGTGGTTGGAACCCCAGCAGAATGCGGAGTCAGTGACCATAACATGCGAACCTTCCATAGAATACCTCATGTTGACATTTGGCCTCTAGTGAGGCATCTCATGTGCTAGGCATTCTGACAAGTGAGTCATTTGTTTTATTCTACTTAATCCCCAGAACCATCCTCCAACTAAGTACTGTTCCTGTCTATACTTTACATATGAGGAAACTGAGGCTGAGAAGGAGGAATTCACTTACCCAAAGTCTCCGCTACGAAGTAGTAGATTTGGAATTAAAAATCAAAACAGTTTAGTCCCCAAGGCTATATTCCATGGAAGTGGCAATTTTTAATGAAGGCATGTGATTTCACATTGGGAAGGTCTGTGTACCAAAATGTGGAATGCCCCTGCTACTGTGACAGTGCAGTAACTGTCAGCATGTTATGACAAGCAGACAAGTAAGGAGGGTGTAGATCCCCAGGCCCTGTACTCTGAAGGATCAATCTGAGCTGGCTTTAAACAGAATCTCTAAAGGATGCTGACACAAAGGACTGCTTCCCACACTGATGCCTCTGCTGTCAGGCAGATCCCCTATTCTTCACATCTAAGAAGGGAGCAGTTTGGTAAAACTCTCCAAGAGTTGCTCACTCTATCCACTGAGTCAACAAATTTCTTGGGAGCAACCACCCTATTCAGATGGTTTGCTGGTTGGAATTTAACAATTACTTTGCGATTATTTAATTAATGATTATTTCCCTGACTAGAGTACAAACTCAATGAGGTTAAGAACTTTGCCAAACTTATCCATTACTATATCTCCAGAGCCTAAAACAGAGTAGACGTACAATGAGTTTTTGTTAACTGAATGAACAGATAAAATGTATGTGAAGACAAATGGAAACCTAGCCCCCATCCTCAATGTACTCATACTCTAGCAGTAGCAGGCCAAGCAAAAGCATCAGTACCACAAAGAGTTGTGGTGTTGTGCTAAATGTGCCCCAAACATGAGGACACCATCTCCCCAGCAAGGCTGAAGCCAAACTGAGTCAGTAGATATAACACAAGATCATCATTATAAAACAAATATCCCAGGTCCAAGTATTCAAATAAGGCTTTCAAGATGCAGCTGTCTCCTGTGGTCATTCTCTGTCAGCTATGGTCAACAACCCTGTGTTCTTCGACATTGCCATCAATGGTGAGCCCTTGGGCCGTGTCTCCTTCAAGTTGTTTGCAAACAAAGTTCCAAAGGCAGCAGAAAACTTTTGTGCTCTGAGTACTGGAGAGAAAGGATGTGGTTATAAGGGTTCCTGCTTTCACGGAAGTATTCCAGGGTGGTGACTTCCCATAATAGCACTCCAACTACAGGGAGAAATTTAATGATGAGAACCTCATAGTGAAGAATACACATGGCACCTTGTCCATGGCAAATGCTGGGCCAAACACAAATGGTTCCCAGTTTTTCATCTGTACTGCCTAGATATCCAATATGGCACAAAATTCAGCAAAGATCACAATGCCAGGTAACCAGAATCACATATCTATTCTAACACCGAAAGTGAATGGATTCAATGCCCCAATCAAAAGACACAAATTAGCAGACTGGATCAAAAAATAAAATTCAACAATATGCTGTTTACAGGAGACACACCTCACTGCCAAAAATAGACACAGATTGATGGTGAAAGGTTGGCAAAACACCTACCGTGCTTATGACCCAAGAAAACAAGCTGGTGTTGTGATCCTTATATCCGACAAAATTAATTTTGACCAAAAATTAGTTAGAGGGGATAAAGAACGTCACTACATCATAGTAAAAGGAACAATACACCATGAAGATATAACAGTAGTTAACATTTTGCTCCCAATTATAAGCTTTCCAAATACATGGAAAAAATACTGAAGGATGTTAAACCACTTATCAACTTCAACACCATAATGCTGGGGAACTTTAATATACCACTATCAACAATAGACAGATCATCAAAGCAAAAAGATCAATAAAAATGCCTCTAACCTAAACAACTCTATCAAACAATTGAATTTAACAGACATTTACAGAATGTTCCATCCCAAATCAGATGAATTTACTTTCTTCTCTGTGGCACATGGATCCTTCTACAAAATAGATCATTTACTAGTCCACAAAGATAATCCTAGCAAATACAAAAAAGTTGATATAACCCCATATATCCTGTCAGAACACAACCATATGATTTAGTAATTAACAGCAAGAAAAACAACAGAAAATACATAAATACATGGAGATTGAATAATACCTTTTTTTTTTAAGACAGAGAGAGAAGGAGGACAGTAAAAGAGAAAGAAATGGAGAGAATCAATTTTTATTGAGTTTCTCACATGGCTTTCATTACTCTGACACTTAGTTATGTACTTGGGTGCTGGGGTTTGAACCCATGTACTCACACATGCTGGGCAAGCACTGTAACCACCGAGCCACCACTCCAGCACCGAAGAATACCCTCTTTAAATGAAGAACGAATCAAAGATGAAATGACAACAGAAATCAAGAAATTCTTGGAAACGAATGAGAATAATGATCCAACATACCAAAATCTATGGAACAGTATGAAAGCATTCTTAAGAGTTAAATTTATAGCACTGAGTGCCTTAATCATAAATCAGGAGAGAGCCCAAATAAACTCATGCTCCAACTCAAATCCTTACAAAAAGAGGAACAATTCCATCCAAATCCAACAGAAGGAAAGAAATAACCAAGATCAGAGCTGAAATCAATGAAATTGTGAACAAAACAACAACACAAAGAATCAACAAAACAAAGAGTTGGTTCTTTGAAAAACTAAGGTTGACAGACTTCTCCTAGCCAACCTCACCAAAAGGAAGAATGAAGTGAAGCAAATCAACAAAATCAAAGACAAAAATGGAGACATCACCCCTGACTCAACTGAAATCCAGAGGATTATCATAATAATCTGGAAGACAAGGACAAATACCTACCTACATATGACATTCCCAAATTAACATAGGAAGACATTGGAAATGTAAACAAATCAATATCAGGTAGCGAAACTGAAACAGCAATCAAAGACCTTCCAAAAAAGAAAAGCACAGAATTCTACCAGATCTTTACAGAACAATCAACTCCTCTCCTTAGTAAGCTATTCCACAAAATTGAAAGGGATGGAATGCTCCCAAATACGTTTAATGAGGCAAACATAACTCTGATACCAAAACCCAACAAAGACAAATCAAGAAAAGAAAACTACAGACCAACATCCCTCATGAACATTGATACAAAAATCCTTAATAAAATTCTAGCAACCTGCATTCAAAAACACATCAAAGAGATAATAATGATCAAGTGGGCTTCATTCCATGAATACAGGGCTGGTTCAACATATACAAATCAATAAATGTGATTCATCACTTAAACATAAACCATATGATCATCTCAATTGATGCAGAAAAGGCCTTTGATAACAATTCAACACCCATTTATGCTCAAAATTCTGGAGAAGACAGAGATGAAAGGAACACACTTTAATTTTGTAAGAGCCATTTATGACAAACCCACAGCCAACATCATGCTTAATGGATAAAGACGGAAACAATTCCACTAAATTCAAATGCAAGATAAGGTTGTCCACTTTTGCCACTCTTATTCAATATACTCCTTGATACCCTAGCAAGAGCTAGAAGACAACAGAGAGAAATCAAAGGAATTTGAATAGGAAAAGAGAAAGTCAAGCCATCTCTATTTGTCAATGACATGATCCTATACCCAGAAGACCCAAAAAGCTCAATCAGAAGACTTCTAGAGCTTATAAATGAATTCATCAAAGTGGCTGGTTACAAGATCAACACTCATTAATCAATAGTTTTCCCATACTCCAGCAGCAATTCTGCCAAAGAAGATATCAGGATATCCATTCCCATTCACAATAACCTTAAAAAGAATAAAATTCTTGGGCAGCAATCTAACAAATGAAATAAAAGACCTCTACAATGAAAACTATCAAACATTTAAAAAAGAAATTGAAGAAGACTTGAGAAGATGGAAAAACATTTCACGTTCTTGGTTAGGCAGAATCAATATAATTAAAATGGTCAATCTGTCAAAAGCCTTGTACAGATTCAATGCAATCCCCATCAAGTCACCAATGACATTCCTCATGGATATAGAAAAAGCAATTCTCAAATTCATTTGGAATAACAAGAAACCCAGAATAGCGAAAACATTATTAAGCAAGAAAGGTGAAATAGGAGGTGTCACAATATCTGACCTGAAATTATACTATAGGGCAATATTAACAAAATTATTGGCATCAAAACAGACACAAAGACCAAAGGAACAGACTAGAAGATACTGAGACAAACTTACAAGTCTTTAACTATCTGGTATTTGACCAAGGGGCAAAAAAATAGTATTAAGGAAAGACAGCCTGTTCAACAAATGGTGCTGGATGAACTGGACAGCCATATGCAGACAACTGAAATTAGATCTCTTACCCAGCACAAAAATCAAATTGAAATGGATCAAAGAATTAGGAACTGAACCAGAAACTATACAATTGCTAGAAGATAAAAATGGATCAACACTCCACAGTACAACATCAGTGTACACACTTCCTTCCTTAATAAGACTCCCTTAGCACAAGAATTAAAGCCAAGAATCAGTGAGTGGGATGCTATTAAACTGAAAAGCTCTGCACAGCTAAGAATTAGTCCAGAGAAAGCCTACAAAATGGGAGAACATCATTGCCTGCTGTGCCTCTGTTAGGGAACTAATATCCAGAATATACAAAGAATTAAAAAAACGGAACACCAAAATCACAAATAGTCCAATCAATAATGGGCTAGGGAACTAAACAGAAACAGAGGAAGTCCAGAAAGCCAATAAATATATGAGAAAATGTTCTACATTACTAGCAATCAGAGAAATGCAAATCAAAACTTCACTGAGATTCTACCTCACTTGAGTCAGAGTGGCAAAAATGATTTAATTTAATTTAATTCTCTCATAATTAATAAATCCACTAATGTTGAAATTTCATATGAGGTGGGGGAATCATATTAGTGAAGGTTGGGAGAGAATGGAGGGAGGCAGGGAAGGAAGGGAGGGAAAAGGGGGTTTACTGATACAGCTGGGAACCCTTGACTTCCATGAGAAGCTAAACTATAAACAGGCAGGCAGAGAAACTCAGAATTTTTGAAAATTAGTACACATGCAAATGCTCCTTTCTATCTATAGTATAGTATGGGGGTATTACAGAGTAGACATGAAATCAGGAAATGGATGAAGTAGGGGCAGATCCTGGACTAGGATCAGCCTTAACTTACTTTGTCAATATCGTTTTATGCGTGAATATGTAACAATGATTCCCTCCAATATGTAAGACTATGTAAAACAAATAAAAAAATCAAATATTCATATAAACATTATTTTTAAGTGGTCATTTTTAGAAGCACATACAGTCAGCTCTCCATCTCTGTGGGTTCCACATCCATGAACCCAACCAATATGGAGCAAAAATACTCAGAAAAAATTACATCTATACTAAACATATACAGACTATTTTTCTTGTCATTATTCTCTAAACAAAACAATATAACCACTATTTACATATAATTTATATTGTATAAGTTATTATGAGGAATCCAGAGATGATTTAAAGTATTGGGAGGATATACAGACATTATATGAAAATAATATTCCATTTTTTATAAAGAACTTGAGCATCTTCAAATTTGTGTATCCATGGGAGATTCCTGGAACCAATCCCTCAAAGATACTGAGAGACAACTATATACATTATTCCAGCCAACTACCCAAACACTTAGGTAACTATATTATTTGGGATAATCCTGGTATTAGTTTATGAAGCACACAATAAAAATATTTTATTTTTCCTCTTATTTTAGATTTTTTAAATTTTTTTATCACATACCTTATTCATTTGACTTAACTTTGAGTGATTTCAGAGAAATTATTAAAGAGTATACAATAAAGTTTCAATGTCCAATAGAACTTTCTGCAGTGATGGGACTGTTCTATGTTTGTATTATCCAGTATTTTGTCCCTAATAAATGATAGAATTGTTACAAAATAATAGTGTCTAACCTCAACAAATGGATGGTTTTCATACACAAAATTATATTTGTGTGAAATAAATCAGCGATGTTGCCATAAAAATTAATTTCAATGCTCATGGCTGCTCTTCCTATATCGATATCTTTTATTGAAAGAATGCCAAAGACCTTGTTCCATTTATCAGGCCAGCATAACAACACAGAAGCACAATGAACTTGAAGACCAGATGAATAAAGGAAAGTCATCCATGACCACAAGCATTCACTGGGAACACAGAGCTCAAGTTGGTCATGGATTTTGCCTGCAGTGATGCAATACTGAACATGTAAAATACCGGTCAAATCAAGAAGACAGTCATGCACTTTTGGAGCTGGTAAACAAAAAGCAGAACCAATATGTCATGAAGCTTTAAATATGAGTGAAGTTTTGCCAAGAGAACCAATATCATTCCATGTTAAAAGGCAAGAGACCATTGACAGGGAGATAGATAGCCTCAGCCTTCTGTCCAGGCAAAGCAATTGCTGTACACTGCCCCACTGAGTTGAACTAAAGGACCTCAATGTAACACCCACTCCTCTTGTACACAGCAGGAGCTTTGGTTGGGGCACAAATGTTTCAGAAGCTTGGCACAGACATCCATCTTTCCAGCCTCACAGTACATCACCTTCAACTACCAGAGAACATACTTGTACTTGTATTCTAGTACCTCCTTGGTCAAATTAAGTTCTGGATATGTCATTGCCCATATTCTGGTGTGTGCTTGTTAGCTTTTTTGTATCAGCTGGGTGTTTATAGATTTGTTTACTGTCATTTACAATAAAGATATAAATTTACTACATGCTTCTTAAATGGATGAATGATGACTATATTACAAGATACCTGTGAATTATTCACATTTGAAACTTTATTTTGGTAAAGTGAAAAGGAAGCACAAATACATCATAGAATGCTAATAACCCAAATGATTTTTAATGACATGAACCAGTTTTTTAAATACAGAAATTTCACAAGAATTTATTTCAAATAACTTCATTTCAAATGACTCTACTTGATACATGCACATGTCTTCTGGTTTTTTGTATACATTTCCCTGCTTTTGTAATATTTTTGAAAATAAGAACACATTTTTTTCTATAATCTCTGACTTTCTATGTGCACACACAGAGCTACTAAATTTTATTATTTTGGTAATAGTAATAATAGCAGAGTAAAAAGATCAGAGTGCAGTGTTATAATTCACTCTTGATGAAACAAGTATAGATAGTACTAGACCATAGAAGATGAGTATAGTGCAACAAAGGTGTGGATAAGGTTAATACAGTTCCTCTCTGTTGAAGTATAGCCTTAGTAAAGTTGACTGAATGATCATAAAGGCAATTATCTTCCCACCACTAATTCATTCTAGGCATTTCCTTTTTCAGAATGAGCATCTGTTTCCATTTTACTTCCCTAATTCAATGGATTTTGACTGGTTCCTAGGCTCCTGTATGCTCTAATCTATATTCACCCTCCTTCTCCATCCCATTCAACCCTCCCCCATACACACACACAGAGATTTGACTTGCCTTAACATTTTGTGGCAATGGTTTGTTCTGGGTTATCCCCACAGCGATCAAAGCTATCACGGCTATGACACAGGAGAAGCCAAGGATGGCCAGGATATTTCTGGTGCAAAATGTCTTTGCATTAGAATCTAAAACCAAAATCAGAAGAGAAAATATCAATAAAAAATCCACAATGATTTTCCTTATTTTTCTGTCTCATCTTGTGATGGCTATCTGAAGACACCAGAGACATTAAGAAAACAAAAAGCCTATCTTTATCCATGAATCACTTGTAAAATAACTGAGAAATAATTCAAGCACAAAAGGATTTGTTTGTATTATGATGGGGCCAAGATTGAGTTAGTTGTTATGAAAAGAAAAATGGACAAAACTAGGTCAGTGATCATATACCGCACGAGGAGAGGAAAACATCTGAAATTGGCAGTTTAATACATCATATAGGTCTATCAAAACACAAATGAAAAATAAGAAAAAACAAGGATAAACCTCATTTTAAAAATTTACCACAAAATGTTCACTATCTTTCTGGGTACAGTGACACACACTGTATTACCAGTGTCTCAGGAGGCTGAGCAAGAGGATTGCAAGGCCCTAAGCAACGTGGCAAGACCCTGTCTCAAAGTAAATAACAGAAAAAAAAATTGGGGTTGTGGCTCAGTGGGTAAGCGTAGCTGTATTCAATCCCTGGGACAAAAAAAGCTCAATATCTTAAAAATAGTACTAAACGTCAAATCTCACATCTCCATAACATTTCCTGGCTTCACATGCCCTCTGTATTTCAACCACCCTCTGATGGTAAGCAATCACTAAAAATAACCTAGAAGTTGAGAACTTTTGAACATTTCAGGCCACCATTCACCTTATCTTACTTATTGTGTTCTTAGTACCCTCTTATCAAGGGACAGAAAAGAGCTCCAATAGAAGAATTACACAAACAGATCATTTAGAGAAAGTGAGCAGGAAATGGAATGGTTGTACTATTCCTTCCATTCTGACAACTCAACTTCTACCTCCTCAACTCCCAAAACTATCCTTAAACTTTGTTTTTAGGCTTTAGAGAAGAAAGCTAGGATAATATAATAAAGAAATGTATGCAAATTAAATGAGTTCCCCAGAAAAGTTTACACTTCATTAAGGCCAGGATGTATCAAGACACCTGAATAAGGAGCCCAAGTCTCTTTCTTCCCTTGCTCTCTTGGTGAGTAGCAGCTGGCTGGATACTGGACACTGAAATGGGCATTCTTCCTCATGCTCCTGAGAAGAAACTTGGACTTAATCCAAAGGTCTGCAATATTATGGGTCTCTGCTCTGCATGAATTTGCAGAATCTTGAAAAAGTTTTTACCTATCAGACCAAACAACACAAAACAGGATAAAAAGTTTTACCAACATCATTATCTACCTGTTCCAAACAAGGAACAGCACTTCTCTCTTACCCCCATCCCCAAAAGAACGTCTATTCTGTTCAGATGCCTGCCTCTCCCCAAGCTCAGGGATGCAACTGATCAGTCTGAGTAATCTAATTCTCTCACTAGTGATTGGTTCCATAGTGGGTATGTACCCAATTATGGTCCAAGAGAACCTAGAAAGAGTAGGCTGGGGCAAGTCTAGGCATGGAAAAGGATGAATTTTCTCTTCTTTCCATTGTCCTATGTGGATAGAATAATATCTAATGATGGGAGAGCAGAGAAATAAAATAACTTGAGCCCTTGATGATATTTTAAGCTGAAATAAACCAACTTTGAGTGCACTGTCCCATAATGACAAACTTGGTCAACTGCTTTGACCCTGTTAGAGGATTTTAAATACTTGAAGCCAAAACATCCTGGTACAACTGGTATGGCAGAAATGCCCTCTTTGATGCCAGAGCTCTGGAATCAAAGTCCACTAAATATTCCCCAACTTAATTCCTAAAATTGTAATATTGACAAGCACAGCTCTAACAAAATGTGCTTTTGATGAACAATGGGCAGCACTTTTAGCATTTTTATTTTATTATAAAAATTTCAATGATTAATTCCCTCTCAAGCATTCAAAAATTCTTCCTATTAAGTTCATTTATTTTTTGTAAATGACCATGTTGTAATCTCACTCTCCTTCCAAGTCTACTCGTGTATTATTCTTATCATTCAAATTACTACAGTGAAAAAGACTGATGAGATCCCTACTCTTTGGAGTTTACAATCTAGTTAGGGAGACAGATAAACCAGAAAAGGAGTACATAAATAAGTGACTTTAGGTTATGATAGACACTAGAAGACATTAAAACCAAAGAATGTGATAAAGTGATTGGGGCAGAGTTAGGGTGGGAGGGAAGGTATTAGAATGAGAGTCAAGGAAGCTTTCTGTGAAGGTGACATTTGAGCTGAAGCAAGCATGAGTAGGAATAAGGAAGAGGGAACAAAAACTGAAAAAGCCCGAAGGCAAGGGTTATCTTGATGTGACTATTATTGTTCCTTCCTTTTCCTAATTAGAATATTTGCTAACTCCTTATTTTCACCGAACCATTGAGTATACATTTTTCCACATCTGCCTAGCTTTTTGCAATGATATCCACATTACTAGGATATATTCAAGCCTTTCATCATATTCTTATTTCTTATTCAAGATATGATAAGAAATTAAGTCAGACAGAAAGGTTAGGAATTTTCCATACATGATTTTTAACAGCTTTATTACAAAAAAGCAAAAACAAAACAAAACCATAATGGCTGAATTTGTTTTTCATGTACCCAACGAGATTATCCAGAGTAAATTAAATGCTATCTTTCATGGATTACATGGCAGGCAGTTTTCATATGCAAGAAGCCAGATCTTTATAGCAAGCGGTACAAGACGTTGAGGTCCAGGTTGACAAAGCTAGGATGCACTCATAAAAAAGGAACCATGGGACTGGGGGTGTGGCTCAACGGTAGAATGTTTGTCTAGCACATGCAAAGCCTCAGGTTCAATCCCCAGAAACACACACATACACACACATACACACATACACACACATACACACACACACACACACATACACACCACTGTTCGTTTTTCTTAGGCCCCCCAGAGTACTTTTAAATCCACCAATTGATGCAGTCAAGTTCTGCTATGGAATATTGACAGTCTTCCTCTGAAAAGCCCTTTACGTGCCTCAAGGATAACAAAAATGTGCTTTCTGTCATTCAATGAAAAATGGTATTTCAGAAAATAATTCCAAGAAACAATTTATCCAAAAATATCCAAAAGCAAAGTGTTGTGCGGTTTTTTCCCTCTGAATTGTCTCTCTATACTGCAGAAATCAAAGCTTCCATCCCCTTCCCAAATTTTCATCTCATGTGAAAAGAGACAGGGTTTTTTCTGTTTAAAGTGAGAGTCAGGTACTAATTCAACTCTTCTTTGACAGTCAAAGAGTAAGCACCAGAGAAGCATCCAAGTCCTTCCTGTGGTCACATGGCCCAATGACAGAACCAATGCCTGAGCTCAGGGGTACCGGTCCTAAGATGGACTTGCACTTTCCCAGCTGTCTACATCCAAGTCTTGCAACTATCTTTGCCACCTTCTCTCCTCTCCAGCAGAGGACCTGTTTACACTGTTCTCACATTCCAGGGCTTTAACATCATTTCTCAGTTGCTTTATCACACAGCTTGAGACAGACCCACCTTCTACAGGACATCTATCTGCTTCCCCATGCTTATTACCATGACCCTCACTTCATATCTGATCTCTACAATGGCACTTTCTGAGGACTCCTACCCTTCTTGGTTCCCTATCAGAATCCATCCCTCATGTGGCCACAGAGATCTTCTATAATCGAGGCTTTTCCTGATCAAGAACCTGTGATTGCTTCCTGTTGCTTGCTATTTGTGTCCACAAACAGAACACCTGACATTATGACCACCAGAAAGTAAGCTCCCTGAGGGACAGGGATTTTTCTTCTAGATTGCTCATGGTTGTATCCTGTGTTGAATTAATAATTTTTCTGAATGTTTTTTCAATGTAAGATTTCCTTCCCTTAGAATTTCATTCCCCTCATTCTCTACCAAGGCTTTTTCCTTATCTCCCTCAATTTCAAGCTCAATAGAAGGCAGAAGTTCTGGGGTCCTCTCTTTGTGTTACTTCTAGATACTTAATGGTTTGAACCCCTTCAAGAGTTCTAAAATTGTTGAAGAGGGGCTTGAGATTCATTCTTCTTTGAATAAGTGTTTACTGACTGTATTATATAAGCAATAGACTTTCCCTAGGCTCTAAGCTACAGCAGTGAGCAAATAGATAAATGTGACCATCTTCATGGTGCTTATGTGCTAGTTTGGAGGAAAACACAGTAAATACAATAAATAGGGAAAATATGTAGTGTTTTAATAACCAGACGTGCTTAGGTAGAAAAAAAAGCAAGGAAGATGAAAAAGGATGGAGTGATTAGAAAAAGCCTCTGATAAGCCTCTGATAAGGTGATCTTGAGTAAGAATCAAGGGAGTAGAGGGGAAGACATGCACATCTCTAAGGTAAGAGCATTTAAGGCAACTGGAATTGCACATGCAAAGGCCCTGAGATAGGCGAGTACGTGGGCAGGATCAGCATGGATAGAAGGGTGCTGAAAAGGAGAATAGTAAAATATGGTTAAAGGGCCTTGCTCATAGGGCCTCAAAGGCCCCTGTGAAGGCTTAACATTATTCTGAAGAAGTTTGTATAATCTATGTTCAGCACTTTAAGAGTGAACAAGGAACCACACCATGGGCTACTGAAGTCCCTGGAGTGTGAGGCTGTAGCCTTGAAAGGCAACATACCTCTGCCTCATATGGTGCTGAGGTGCTGAGGCTAGTCCCAACGAGGTCAGGTCTGAGGATGACCACACTGCCAGAAGACAAAAGTCTGGCTCTGTCAAAGCAGAGCTTGTGCAAGACTAGTACCGGAAAGACATCTGGAAGGAGTAAACAGCATCATACAGGAAGTCATCTCAATATCTTTTGGATCTTCTGATGGCTTACAACTGGGGAATCTGTCCTGAAGGAACATTATCAGGAAAAGTCACCAAGCCAACATTCACCTGGGGGGTGATAAGGCTACAGCAGAATCCAGAGAAGCTTACTGCTATATTTTAGATAGGAGAGGTCTCCCAAAAGTTTATGTACAAGACAATGCAAGAAAGTTTAGAGGTCTAATGATTGGGTTTTGGGAGCTTTAATCTAATCAGTATATTAATCCACTGATATGAACTAACTGGGGGTAACTGTATGAAGACAGGAAGTAGCTTGAGGAGGTAGTTCCCTGGGAATCTGCCTTTGGAGTTTATATTTTGTCCCTGGTAAATGAAGCTCTCTCTGCTTCCTGGAGGCGGTGTCATGAGCTTCTTTCCTCTGTCATGCCCTTTTGGCATCAAGTCCTGCCTTACTTCAGGGCCCAGAGCTATGGAGTCTATCATATATGGACTGAGGTCTCTGAAACACTGAGTCCTCAATAAACTTTTCTCCCTCAAATTGTTCTTGTCAGGTCTTTTGGTCACAGTGATCAAAAAAAACCTGACTAAAATACTCACCTTTTGGTAAATCTCTATTTCCTCATGTACAAAATGAGTCTTAATAGAATCTACTGCATACAGTTGCTATATGAGATTCAGTGAGCTAACAATATATAACAGTCTACACTTAAAGAACTCTTTCTGTATTCCTGATTCTACTCTTAGCACATTAAATAATAGTATATCTACCTCATTAGATTATGGGGAGGATTAAGTGAGTTTAACTCTAGCAAGGTGATTATTAGTTATATTCCTCTGAGAATTAGAACTAATTTAACTCAGTGTAACCCTATGAGATATATGTACTATTATTATCATCTGTAAAAATCTTTATCAGTTTCCTAGGTCTGCCACAACAAATCACCAGGAACTTGGTGGATTAAAACAACAAAGACATATCTTACAATTTTGAAGGCCAGAGTGCAAATTACAGTATCAGCTGGAGAATACTCCCTTGGAAGGGTCTGGAGGAGTTTTTTTTTTTCTTACCTTTTCTAACTTCTGGGGACTCTTCGCATTCCTTGGCTTTTGGCTGCCTCACTCAAATCTCTAACTCTTTTTTCACATGGCCTTTTCCCTTGTGTATCTGCCAAATTTCCTTCTATTTTCAAAGAACATTGGTCATTGGCCCACTTAAAATCCAGGATAATCTCATTTTAAGCTCTTGATCTTAAATACATCTACAAAGACCCTATTTTCAAATGAGGTCACTTTCACAGGCACTATCATTATCATCATTACCATCACTTCACAAAAGAGGAATCTGTTACAGAGAGGTTGAATAACTTTTCTGAAGTTACACCAATGTCAATATTGGGCTTAGGAATTAAATAGGCATCTTGGCTCCAGGGCTCAGGCTTTAACTACCACCCCACCCTCCACTGACACTAAATGTAATACAGTACTTGGCACATGGAATCATACGTAGGTGCCTATGAAAAGTGACTGGCATTGTGGATTTGGTTTAGAAGTGGTCTAGAATGTTCTCACTGATGCCACCACCAATGTTATACCTTGGAAATCATGAAGTCTTTGATCTCTGGTGGTCAGATTAGAGTTAAATGGCAGAAGGCGGGGATTGTGATTCTGAGGAAGATTTAAGGGACTTGCCCAGTTATACATCTTATAAAAGGCAGAGGAGGGGGTTTAATTCAAGTCCTTCAACTCCACTCCAATACCTTTAAGTACTGTCCTGTATTAGAGATGTGTCGAAATTATCCAGCTTCATTCCTTCTCAGTTGCCCAAATTCTATTCAAGAGGAAATATCTTATTCTATTTTGCACCCCTTGTATTCCTTCAATTAAGCAAGCCAAAGTCAAGTACAAAGACAAAACACTTATACTTAGTGAGTTTTTCCCTGCCTGTGCTTTGTTTAAGGAAGGCATTTACAAGTTTTTAAAAAAACCTACAAACTAAAAATGAACTTCAAGGCCTTAATGATGACCAGTTCGTTAAAGGACAAAGGCAAAGAACAGGGAGGGAAAATAAGGTGGGCATACGGTTGGGAAACAGTCAAGAAGACAAAGCCAGGGATCATAGAGAGGGGGATCAGTGGGGGTGAGAATAGGAAGAGAGGTAGAGAGGCAACTGAATAAATAATCCATGTCCTGTTCCACTGAGCTCTTGAACCAGAGCCCTCAGAGAATTTACTGGCTTTTATTTATGATCTTTTATTTCCACTGTTAGAAATTTAAATTAGATAGTTATTCTCTGTTTGCAGCTCCTCAGCTAGGAAAGTAGTCATTTATCTTAACACAGCCTGGCAGATACTAAAAGGACCCTTCAGAGATTCAGCTTCAGCTGGGAAGAACTATCTAGGAGACATCTAGACAGAGGAAATGGGGTAAGGTGCAAGAAAAGAGCTCTTTCTGCAAATCAGATTCTGCCAACCCAGGATGCCAGCTGTACAGTTCTTCTTGTGTGGTGTGCTCTTCTCAGATTAGCAGCCATTTGGTTGTGTCTAAATATAAAAATGTTGATTGTTACAAAAATCAAATGCCAGTAGGGGCTCTGTGTATGGGAAATAAGGAAGCAAAGGAACTTGCCTCCGTCACTCTGCTCACTTCCTCCCACCACACCACCCACTGCTTTCATCTAAACCCCTTCTGGTTTACCCTGAATTTTTCTGCCCATAGATTGCACTGCACAAAAAAGATCTTTGTGGTTAGCATGGAATCCCATGTTTAAGCATAGAGTTGGCAGGGAGGAGGGTTGTTTCCAGCAAAGTGATGTCACTGAGTCTGCAGACAGGAATTCCCTGGGTCCCAGCCAAAAGGCATAACAATCTGGTGTATTGATGGTCTCTGCAATAAGCACATTGCTTCTACTAAACGAATTTTCTTCCACATCTGAAATTTAAAAAAAAAATTGTGTCCTGGGGACTCTACCCTTTCTTGGAGCAGCTGCATTTGTCAACAGGCTGCGGTTATTTGCAGATAGTGAGAAAGCTATACTGGTCATGCATCATTAGTGTGGGGTAATAATGGAAACAGTGTGAAATGACTCACTCAGGTTGCCTAGCCTTATAGTCCCTTGTCTTTTACGTTTGACCTGCATAAACTCTTTCATTTCTCTTTCCTCACTTCTGTACCTAGATGGTACAAATTTCAGAAACTATATAAAAATATTCATGCAGAAAACTATCCTATAAACAAAATAAAAGTGATTGAGAGAATGTTTTAAATAACTATAAAACAATTGGTTTCCCAATATATGTCATTCAAAATCATTAAGAAAATAATCAATCAACAAAAAAATGTGCAAAGAATATAGACAATTCAAAGAAAAGGAAATAGTCTCAACATTATAAATGTATTCTAATTACTCTTAATTAAATAAATGTAAATAAAAAATTAGATAATTTTTATCAGAACAGCAATTCTTTTAAAAACGTGATAAACATATATTTACTATGTACTTATTAAAATGGCCAAATTTTAACACAATATTGATGATATCAAATTTTTGGTCAGGATGTGGAGCAACTTAAACTCTTACATATTGTATGGGGATGTAAAATGGCACAGCCACTGGAACATTGACAACTTGTTATGAAGTTTAAAATAGTTGGCCCTCCATATGTGTGTTCTACATCTGCAGTTTCAACCAATTACAGATAAAAAATATTTGGGACACCAAATAAAATTGCATCTACATTAAATAAGTAGAAACTTTTTTCCTTGTCATTATTCCCTAAAAAAAAAAAA